>JAJSSI010000021.1:145713-196376 GCA_031841125.1 Acanthococcus lagerstroemiae | reverse complement strand
CTTTAGTAAACGATTTTCGTACTAGTTTTGCTTATGCACATACAGTTTCATCCAAGTATTGGTTGAAAAGGGATCTGAAAATATTGTAGTACTCACTCATCAGAGGAAGGAGAATGAAAAGGTGCTTCTTATGCCAGACAAAAATATTTACACCTAAGAAAATTCATGTTCATTACCTTGATTTTAGGTTTCTTGTACGATGATCTGAAGGAGCATCAGCTGGGCGCTTAATTCTTGCATGACTAAAGGATGAGAAAGAAAATAATAGGTAGGGGAAAGGGTTTCAAGATGACACACGTTTTTTTTTTTGGCTCATAACTTTTTACAGAAATAATGGATCAGGATGGAACTTTAACCATTTGAAAGTACATAGTTTAAGCTTCAAAATCATATACAATAGAAATATGTTTCCGCAAAATTTTGAATGTATGGATATGAAATGTAAAAAACGTCGTTTGTGTCATCTTGGACACAGAGGGTGTTTAAGATGACACAACCCCTGTGTCCAAGATGACACATAAGGAAATATGCCTGAAAAAGATGAAATAATGTTTATTTTAATAAAGATATTATAGGCATACATACGTATATTTATGTCTAATTAATGAATATTATATTTAGTTCGATCAAAATTAAAATAAAATGTTGTTTTATTGACGCTTGGTGGTCCCCAGCTTGGAACCAAGCACAGCCTTGTAAATATCTTCCCGTCCGACCCGTGCCGAATCTTCAATATGCAGGAAAACAAATTTCCCCAACCTCTGATGGCAAAGAAAAATCATCGTGTTGAAAATCGACGAGATAGCCGATATAATATTTGATGTGACCATCCTCCTCTGTTTGAAACTTCACAATGAAATACTGGCCAGCCTCCATATCATCAAAATTGACCGGTTCCTCATTCACCAATAAAGAAAATGATTTAATGTCCAAATCTGAATCCGGCGCATCAATTCTACAAGAACTTTCTGATTCTTCATCTGATGGTTCTACAGGTTGAACTGTAGGCTTCGGCTTCTTTGGCCAGGGCTCTGTTTTATCCAAATTTGCAAATAATTGTCTTCTAATCTTCTTCTGCGCCCGTGCAGTTTTCTCCTCAATACTTTTTTTCTTCTCCGGCGCTTTTCTAAAAATCTTGTCAGCTTCTGGTGTGCTTGTAAGTATTGAACTCTTTCCTTTAGCTCTCTTTTTTCGATTCGTTTTTCTGGGAGCAGCTTTTGGCAATCCCAAACAAGTGTCGGGCAGGACAACCTTAATGGAACTCGGTCCCTCACTAGGAGATGGTGCGTCAATGGAAGGTTGTGGTATATTGGATGAAGATAGTGATATGCCGCTATTATTCACATTCGAAGGTGGGGAAAGATCACTGTTTGGAGTCTCATGAATGACAGTATTTTCGTCAGATGGAGGGCGATCTGTGACAATGCTGCGCGCAAAGTTAGTCTCATCAAATATGTTTGCATTAAACGGGTAAATTCCTGTTGCTTGAAATCCAGATTTGATGTTTCTTGGATTAAACAATTAGTCAAATGCACCTGAGAAAATTCCGGGGATGTCGTAGATGGTAATTGTTTTTCCTGGGTAGTTCAGCATCCGTGAATCCATCCCTGCATTGTAGCAGCTTCTCAATGGTCCGTAGACAGCCACATCTAATGGTTGCATACAATCACTACAATGAGGGGGTAGCGTTAGAAGTTCCACACCATTTTCTCAAGCGATATGAATAATTTCTGGGGAAATATGTGTATCACTGTTGTCGAATATAAATAAGTTTCTACGTTCACGGGATGATTGCGAATATTCTACAAAGTGCTTCAGAACGTCTTCAAAAAGCTTCGCCGTCATCCAACTACTCTTGTTAGCAAGTGTCAGCGTACCCACAGGTGCTCCGTGAGTCATGTGTGGTGTCACATTAACTCTGGGGAACACTAAGACAGGAGGCAAAAAAGTGCCATCTGCCTGAATGATGCAACAAGAAGTGACGAGAGTACCTCTCTCGGCACTCACGACTTTGTTCAATTGTTTAACTCCTTTTGAGGCCAGAACTTTCTTGGGTGTTTGCACAGTGGTGAGAGCAAATTCATCGAGGTTAAAAATACGATTAGCGTTACCTAATTCTGGATACTTAACAATAATTTGACGTAAATTATTGTAAAATTTTTCAACGTTTGACTTATTAAAAAAAGTAGCCTGTGATAGACTGCAAAGTTCTGGCTGTCTTAAGGAAATATCACTGTGACGTCGACGGAACATTTTCAGCCACTCGTCTCCAGCATACCCACTTATCCTCCAAATTTCTGGTACTTGGAGATTGTTGCATCCGGCATATTCCACGGCTGCTCTCGGCAAATCACGACGCGTAACCCATTGCTGCTCAATCCTTGATGTACTGAACGAGAAGTAACTCTTGCTCGTCGGAGAATACTTTCTTAAAATTATATGTTGTCACTAATTTGTTGCCGGTAGCCTTTCCACTTCTCACTTTAGCGACATAACTGGAAAAGAAATTAGGATCCTTGATGAAATTACCAATCCACTTACAACAGAAAGTAGAAACAAGAGTAAAACTCACAGGCTGAGAGTTTTGAAATCAATGTTTTCGAACTGTTGTGCGGCACAACGTAATGAAAAATGTTTCTCTATCACTAATGCCACTGCAACAGTCATATCGTTTTCATTAAAACAAGCCCTAGTTGTTTTGCGATGGTATCCGCGTCCCATTTCTAAAATAATGTAAAATAAACGTATTGTGTCATCTAGGGATGTGTCATCTAACCCGCATAGGACTCAAGATAAACACCGGCATTTTTACTATGGAAAATATTGAGCATTTATTGATGTAATTACATCATTTGATGCAGAAAATGTAGAAGAATATATGTATATAGAAATTACTTACTTTTCTGTAAATGCTAATCCTTAAAAAAAAAAATATCAAGATTTTATCTTCCGTACTTTTTGTGATGAAAAACAAATTTCACTCGAAAACATTCAGAGAAACTGATAATACCACGGATGCGCTCATGAAAAACATGCGCAATGTTGCCACATATCTTCATTCCGAGTTTCAAGTCAAAGCATCATCTAGCGGCTGAGATCTTTGAACTGTGTCATTTTGAAACCCGTGTCATGTTGAAACCCTTTCCCCTACTTCTCAATCAAAAGAAACAAGCACAGCTGTGTACAAGTTAACAGACCGAATAATCCCTAGATATACATGACGGTAGCACGGAAGGCTGATTCTTTGGGAAAACCCAAGAAAAATTCCAATATTCCATTTTTTAAATAATTTTTTTTTGCAAAAACTGTAGGGAGGTTTTATTGTAAAATGAAGAGCGTATAATTTAAAGAGCAAAATATTTCTAAATTTTTTGATTCAAGTCACAACAGAGTTTGTTTGCTGAGAAATAAATAATAGCCGTTCCAAATAAAAACCAAAATATGGTACGGTAGCCTCATGGTGGCACACTGCCGCTTGAACACTTAAATGTCTATCATGGAGCGCTGGAATGGTGGGTTGTCACATTTTGACATTAGGATTTCGGCCTGTTAGTCATGGACGGCTGTAGAACAAGTGTGCTGCAAACATTTTTCTGCTAATTACTTTAATCGTATGGCTCACGAAAAATGGCAGTTCGCAAAGAAACGCCCTGCGAGACGTTGAGAGCCATATAATATACTTCTGAAGCCAGAACTATGGCCATAGTAAAAGTACCTACGCATTTAAGTTTGAAAAAAGGAAGGCATTGTACCTGGATTTAGGAAATGGTAGCTTTTGACTTGGAATAGGGATTTTCGAAGTCTTCCCTTTTCGAGGCGGGTTGTTTCGTAAATATTCGATATTCTCTCTCTTCCTCGCTTTCTATGCTTGTATCTAGTTCGCTGCATTCTTTTCCATCTTGCATCAATTTTTCTTTCATAGTCACTATGCCCTTGCGATCTGGAAGTACAAGTAATTGACAATAATTTGTTCCAACAGTCTCGAGAAAGTAGGCCTATACACAAGTGTTGAAAAAATTACCGTTCGAGCATACGAGTTTTCGGTAAACAACCTCAGTCCAATCGGATTCTGGCTCCACATCATCGGAAATTTTTTCCATACCGCTACGTAACGAACCATCCGGCCAGCGGAATGTTCTCCTCTTCGGATCAATGATCCATTTTTTGTTAATAATAGTCAAAGTACGTCTTTCCCCGTTGAGGAGGCTTGGTTCCTCCTCAATGAGAACCCACTTCCCCAAATTTTCTGATCGCTTAAATGAGGACATTCTGAAATAAACAATAAATTCAAATATAACAATAGCAAAAAGATTGTGCCCGCACGTTTTAGAAATTAATTAATCTCAGATATCGGGATGATATAAAATCGAATATTAAAATAGAAGTGCAAGTTTGGGTTTTGAGTCTTTAAAAGAACTTCTGAGAGTCATTCCAACATCACGGTTAGGTAATTCTGCATAACACGCGTGAATCATCGAGCTTTTGGGTCACAGTCTCAAAATTCTTCATGTAAACCTGTCTCTAATTTTTTCCGAATTAAACGCTGCTTTTCCTGGACTAATAACGCACGAACAATTAATTATAACCAAATCTTACGTCAATCTCAAATGCAACCGCAAAGCGCAAATAAAACAAAACGTACCATTAAGTTTGAAAATTTGTAACCTTAACTTATCACTTATCCCAAGAAAACCGAATGCAGTCGACTAGGAATGATGTTTCACGCAGGCGCACTGTGATGTGCCCTTTGTTGGCAGCTCCAACAACGCTAAGAGCACCGGTAGCGGCGAGACATTGTCCTCTGCGTGTTACTATTTTGGCGTCGGCGCCGCGTACAAAAAACGGCTGTTCATTATTGAGCATTATTTCCCTCGTAACTCAGTGTCTGAAAGTTCAAGAGCGGCTTCAAGGGACGTTTCCGAACTCCCAGGTGCCAAATAAAAGCATAAAGCATAATGAACGGTGTGGTGGGCTTCTGAAATTGGTTAATTTGAAGTTTGAAATTCTATTCTAGATTTTGGGACCCTGAAACTTTAAGAACGCCAGGCTCATGAGTCAAGCTGCTGAGCTTTAATTTGAAGCCTTCTACATACTTGAAGGTGGCTCGGAGCTGGAACTCGATTCACCAGCTTTAAATCCTCCGAAATTTTAACAGCTAAAGAAATTTATTCTTCCCAACTGTTTGGGAAAACTCCCGAGGAAAACCTAAACACAGAAAAGATGTACGCAAGGTTACTTTGTTAAAGGTCAGCATTATCTATCATTGTATCAGTCATATTAAACCAATAAGCCGATATCGCTTTGGAAATTATCTGCATGAAAAATATGAACTGACAGGCTGTGGTAAAAACAAGATGGTGTTCCCCTGACTGGAAAATGAAAAAAAATATATACATTTATATTTTGGAGAAGTGGAATTGAATCACCATAAGTTCTTATTTAACTTTGAACAACTTTTCTCATTAGAGAAAACTCAGTGGCGTCGCCAGATTTTTTTCTGGGTGGGGCGAGTAAAAATTATTTATAAAGTCCCAACTGCAACTGACTCAACTTAAAATTCCTCATTACCAAAATTTTTGTACTAGCTGAAAAAAACCTCTTGACTTGTTGGATTTTTCCAACTTTTGATCCATCTACTAAAATTTCTCAACTCTGGTATAGATGCTTGGAGGGGGGGGGGGGCTAGCTGCCCTTGTGCCCTCCTCTTATTTTCATCCCTAGTTTCAATTTCTGTCTTCAACTTCAGAACTAGTTTCCCCTTCAGACTGTAGGTCCACTCTGGGGCGGTATAAATATGAAATATACCACCAGTAGCTTTTGCTAATATTTGCTACTCAGATTAACAGAGCCACCGCAGCTTTTTTTTATATATATACCTACTAGCAGAAGCTATTAATAGCGCTACTGTAGCTCGTAGTAGTTCAGGCTACCACAACTCCGGTTTCTTTTCGTATATACGTACTAGCATACGCTCTAATAGCGCTACTGTAGCATATAGTAGTTCGGGCTACATCCCGCTTGTTGTGTATCACATCACGTTGTGTATTTACTTGTGTTGGTTTGGTAGCATTTGCTATGATCGCGCTATCATGAAAATTATTGGTTGGGTATTGTAGGTACTTACATTGTGGAGATTGCCCATTTAGTGCCAGTTGAATTATTCGTTTTCCGCGATTCATCGTAATAAGTAATAACTAGGCATTATAATGTTATTGGTTTCCGTAATGATTATTGCATTAATTAAGTAATCATTCGATCATTGTGTGCTCTTACCGGTTGCACCAATAATGAACGAAAATACGGTCAACAAAATCTTATCACTGTATTACTTAAAAATACTCGTAAGTCGCATTACAGCTGATTTGATTGAGAATGAAAACCGTGTATGTCGGACTTAGGGGAGAGGTAGGATGGTCTGAACAGTTTTTTTATTTTTCAATTTATTCAGTTTGAGTAATACTTAGAATTATCCTAGTATAACCCCCAAAAACTTCAACCTTTTTCTTATGTTTAGGTGTACTTGTCATGGTCCCTTACGTTCAAATTTGTCCATAATTAATTTTTCTATAAAGTATTATTTTTGTCCAGACCATCCTATAGTGTAGGATGGTCTGGACAAGGCAGAAGGATACTATGGACATCGTTTTTTCCCCTCGTTTTCTTACGAAATAAATCGTAAAAATTATTTTTCTTAATTTTATTTCATTACTTTACAACAAGAGTTTACCTACGCGAGTTTGCTAGCGTGAATATCGAATTTTAACAAACCATATCTGCCATATGGGCATGGTTTTTTAATTTTTTGTACGATTTGGCTGAATTTGAAACTGGAAACATCTGGAATATCCGGGTAGGTGTAAATATATCCCAAATCCTTCTTCGTACATTTTACCCCGACGAATTTACCAATCATTTTTCCTTTCTTCACTTTGATCATTCGGCATACATATTTTCTGATTTGATTTCTTTCGGGAATAGGGAATCCAACAACTAGCCAATCGCCAACTGCTACTTCTTTTAAACAATTGACATCTGAAAAAATCGGTACAATTTAATATGATACCACTGTAACAAAAAAAAAAGAAAAGGGAGCTCATTTTAATCACCTGTAGTTGTGCTTAGTGTAGACGTGCTTGGGGTAAGCGTAGGAGCAATCTTCTTCTTCTGGGCAAAATTTAAATTCTTTTTTACTTGCTTAATTTTTTTTTTCTTTTTGGCGTTCTTCTTTATAATATTTTTCTGCTTTCTTTGCCCCTTTACTTTTTATCTCAGGTGTTGAAGTTAAGCAAGTACTTTTACCAGCTCTATTTGAAGTAACTGGTTTAACAGGTGATAAATGTTCGATAGAATTGAGTAAGTCGTAATTACTCGTAGATGCACTGGGATTCTGAGGTACAATTCCAACTACAGGCGAGTCATTTTCTTCAACTAGTTGGGTTTCGTTCCAAGAAACTGATAAATTTACAGCATCTGCACCTGATACAGGAGTCACCAGAGCATCGTTTTCTGTATTTTTATCCATTTCCAAAAGAACATCACTGAAGACTAGACAATTAACTGGTGAAATACCAGATTTTTTGAAGGCATTTAAGATGTTGACGGGAGTAAAGGCGCGTAGAAATGGCTGCGTAGAGAGCTTAGCAACTGCAGCGAGGTCAAGAACTGATTTGGAATCATCAATTACATCTTTAATAGTGTGTTTCAGCAAGGCTTTAAAAGGTCTGAATACCCTAACGTCGAGTGGTTGAAGTCTGTGTGTTAGATGAGGCGGAAAAGTCAACAATTCAATTCCATTTTCTTTGGCATATTTCAGACTTTCCAAAGCGCAGTGAGACGAGTGATTATTAAGCAGTAAAAGAACTCAATTCTCGCAGCTAGCGTGTGTGTATTTTTGAAAATGTTGCAGTACGATTAAAAACAATTCAATCGTCATCCATCCGCGTTTTGAATAAAGACCCAAACTATTTTCTGGAGCTCCCACGACATATTTTTCTCCAGTTACTGGATCAGTTTGGACAGGACCATTCTTTCTGCTTCGCGAATAGTCTGGAAAAACATACACTGGTGGAAGAAATTGCCCTATTGCGTTTATGAATCCTCCAATTGTAAGCTGCGGCCCTCTTTCAGCAGATGTCATCTGCCCTACTTGCTTTTGTCCTTTCAGAGCAATTACTTTCGGCGAAGACAGCACTGTAGAAATACCAGATTTGTCAAAGTTGAAAATTCGATGTTTAGGAAAGTTGAACTTCATCCGAAGGTCACGATAATTATCGAAGAAACAGATCACAGTCTCCTTATTCAACGCGCGGATACGAGCTAGGCTGGTGTTTTCTGGTTTTCGTAAAGATAGAGTAGGGTACCGGTGCATAAAGCCTTTATACCATGCAATAGATGCTCTCTTTTCATCTGTCCATTTTTGTGGGACGCTTCGTTTCAGGATAACTGCATACGTATTAGCTAATTTTCGTAGTTTGACTGGTGTTAATCCATAAAACAGCTTGCACGCATACAGAGCATAATCTCTCAAGGCAACTTCTTCATCATATGAAAATATTTGATTAATACTGTACTTTGATCGATTCAGACTGTCGTAGTACCATTTTGTGAAGATTCTTGGCTTTTTTTTATTTTCTGAATCCTTAGATCAAGCGGTGACTTTTTTAAACCATATTTTTCTGCCAAATTACATAAACTGAGCTTAGGATTGGAATCGGATTCCGCTGGTTGGAAGTATTCTTGAATAGCCATGGAAACAGCCACCTTGTCAATTGGTACTCGTGCTTTAGCACCTTCTTTTCGCTTGTAAAATTGCGGCATTTTCCATCTAAACACAATATTTGAACAAATTATGATAAGAAAAATTTTGTCCAAAACATCCTACCACAAGATTGTCCAGACCATCCTAGACCCCTATTTTTAAAGAAAGATCATTTAATTCTCCTTCTCTTAATAATTAGCTTTGTATGAAACATGCATAAGATAGAAAATATTCAATTAATATGTCTTACCTGTCACCAAAAACATTAGCTTGAATATTGATAATAATTTTCAAAAAACAAACAACATGAAAATCAGCATTAAAATTCACAGAACCACAAATTATTTTTTTCGGCTTTTGGATGTGAACATTTACTGCTCTAAAATTAACCACTTTGACATAAAATTTACACTTTATTATTCATAACCATTTTTACAGTGCCCTTTTTAAAAAACTGAAACATCTCGAGCAAAAAACGTTATCATGGAAAACTTTCTCTAAAAAACGATTCGGCACAAGCTACATGTGCATACATGTGGTGTGAGCGGTTTGCAGTCACGATTAAGAACCGAACAGCCCATACTTAACTTGATACTTTTAACACCCCCCCTCAAACCGCACACACCTACAAATTCAACCTACATTTTAAATCTGAACAAACAACTTACAATATAAGTATGTGATACATAATACAAAATGACAATTCAGCAGTTACATTATAACCATTAGAAATTTCAAAGCAAGATTTCATTTAAACAAATTTTTTCATAACAAAGAAAACAATGTACACATATATATATAAAGATGAAACTCAATTATCAAATGACAAAATGACAACTTAATTTTAGGACATGTGAAACAAAACACACATTGGTCATTTTCTTAAAGGTATTTCATTTATCAAATTTTCAAAACGAAACTTACTTAATGATTTAGTAAAAATATCGGCGAGTTGATCACCAGATTCACAGTAAATGAGTTTAATGACTTTTTCAGCCACTAAGTTACGAACAAAGAAATACTTGACATCAATATGTTTGGTACGTTTTCCAGCATTGTCACCCCCATTCACCAGTCTGATACAGCTCAAATTATCCTCATTTACCTCAATAGGCTCCGACATTTCTAAACCCAAATCCACAAACAGCCTTTTCATCCACAGCAGTTCGCTTAAAGCACTTGCCAATGACAAAAGTTCAGCCTCCGTTGTTGACAAAGCCACCAACGATTGCTTCCTGCTAGCCCAGCTCACCATACAGTTATGAATTTTAAAACAAAAACCAGAAACAGATTTTCGAGTATCCTTACAGTTAGCCCAATCGGCATCAGCATACACAACCATTTTCTCCTCATTTGGTTCAAAAATCAACTTCCTTGAAGCTGTGCTTTTCAGATACTTCAGAACTCTCATTAGATAACAAAAATGCTCATCTGTAGGGCTCTGCTGAAACGCGCCAAAAAAACTAACGGAGAAACAGATGTCGGGTCTAGAACCAATCATGACATACATCATACATCCTAACAATTCCTTGTACGGCAGCTTTGTTACTTTCATTGGATTAGTATTCAAAGTCAAACTCAATCCCTTTTCCATCGGGGTCTCGACCCTCTTCGTTTCCTCAACGTTGAAACGTTTTGCAATCTTTACAATCAATTCTTCCTGGTCAATGCTCAGTTTTCCATTTTCTCTGTCATAATTAACCTTCAAACCCAAAAACTTCGTACATTCACCAAGATCTTTCATTTTAAACTCTGTAGCCAATTTTAACTTCAACTGCTCCAACTGTTCTAAATTGGCTCCACACACCAGCATATCGTCTACGTACAAAAGTAAGTAAATTGGCAAACAACCATTCTGTTTGAAAATGTACAGACAGTTGTCATTCTGCGATCTTCTGAAGCCTAATTGTGTAAGAAAAGTATCAATCCTCCGATTCCAGGCTTTAGGAGCCTGTTTTAACCCATAAAGGGCCTTTTTCAAACGACAAACAAGATTCTTACCTTCAACTTCCAATTCATCAGGTACCTGCATATAAACCTTTTCACACAATTCACCATTCAAAAAGGCATTGCACACATCTAACTGGTGAATGTGATATTTCCTCTTACAGCTGATAGCTAAAAGGGAACGCAGAGTAGTAATCTTGGCAACTGGGGAATAGACTTCGTTATAATCTAAAATTCCTTTGCTTTCACAGCCTCTCACGACTAATCGAGCCTTGAACCGATCTACACCACTGCACTCCTTTTTACGAAATACCCAGCGATAGCTCAGAACCTTTTCACCTTTTGGCCTCTCCACAATTTCCCACGAGTCATTCTCTTTGATCGCTGACAGTTCACGATGCATAGCTCCTTTCCATTCAGACCATTCAGACGATTTCTTAGCCTCTTCAACAGATTGTGGTACCTGTTCAATAAACGAATCCACACTATATATGCACTTAATCTCAGGCTCAAATGACTCAATACGAATGTTTTCAATGTTCTCAAGATCGATTTCACCAAAGGTATTACAGGATTCCTGTTTATTCACCGAATCCTCAGTTGACTCTTTAAACTTCACATCCCGAGACAAACTAATTTTCTTTGTCCTCTCATCCAGCAATCTATAACCAGCAGGTGCATATCCAACAAACTTTAATTTTTCACTTTTCGAATCGAACTTTGAATTAACCTTGTTTTTCAACATGAAACCATCGCAACCAAAAACACGTAATTTCGTATAGTCCACCTCCTTGTTAAACCACAGACTTGCAGGGATAATTCCATCTACTGTCGGCGATCTGTTCACCGAGTACGCAGCGTACTGCACAGCCTCCGTCCAAAATTCAGATCCTAACGTGCTCTCAAGAAGGGAGGTTCTTGCCCTTTCAATCAACGTTCTGTTCATCCGCTCTGCTCTGCCGTTCTGTTGGGGCCGAAACGGCATTGATGTTTGCATGACGATACCCTTTTCCTTACAAAAAACCGACATATTCGCATTTATATATTCACCTCCATTATCAGACCTCAGACATTTCATTGGAACACCAAAGTGGTTCGTTGCGTAAGCATGAAATTCCTTGAATTTCTCAAAAACTTGTGACTTAGCACTTAATGGATAGACCACACAGAAATGACTGTAATCGTCAAGGAACGTAACGAAATATGACTTGTTATCGTAACTAACGGGCGATATTGGACCAACAACATCTGAGTGGACTAATTCTAAAGGAGATTTTGCACGGCTTGCGTTTCTGTAAAACGCCTCCTTCGTCTGTTTACCATGAATACAAGATTCACAGAAGAATTTATCGACTTTGCTCAAATTCAATTTTTCTTTCAATTTGCTCAGATCACAAAAATTTAAATGCGCCAGCCTTTTATGCCACAAGATTTCAGGATTGCAGTCACTCACACTGTTCACCTCACCAGAGCCTGCGACTATTCTGATCCTTAACTTGTACAACTGACCTCGCCTCTGAGCAACCAATACAACTTTCTGCAAAAAAGAATCTACAAACAACACATTTTTTCGTTTAAACACAATGTCATAATTGCTGTTATCTGTTATATGAGAAACGGATAACAGATTCGACGTCAAATCTTTTGCAAAGTAAACGTTCTTAATTTCACCTAGGCCATGTCTCATTTTAAAACGGATTTTTCCTATTTTCGTCGCTTCGATGATTTGGTCAGTTTTTGCCACCTTAAACTTAACGGGCATCTTTAATTCGATGGCATCAGTCAAATAATTCTCGTTTCCTACAATATGATCAACAGATGCAGAATCAAGAGAAAATTCAGACTCCTCAATATTTTCTACAACGGAATTGACCAGCCTTTCTTCGTCAGCACGAGTTACAGCAAAGGCTACCGCAACATCGGATTCAGAAACTACGTTAACCTGTCTACAGTTTTTAGCTATATGACCTTGACGACCACAATTGTGGCATTTGACTGAACTAAAATTTTTATTTCCAGTGAAAGCATTATTTGTATTATTATTCATGTGACAAAATTTTGCAACGTGTCCAAGCTTATCACAATTGTGACACTTTATTCCCTTCTTGTTAGTATTTAAATAACAGTTTTTAGCAAAGTGCCCCAGTTTCTTACAAGTGTTACATCTTACTTTGTTACTATTATGACTAACCTTCATGACTACTGATTCGTTCTTCTTAGTATCCGATGCTGACGGCTGAACATCTTTTTGTTGCTTGATTTTCTTACTGTACGTCAACAACTGCTGTTTAGCAAAACTTAAAGTTAGTTGTTCTTTTGGTGTGCTCTCGATGATTTGCACTTGCGTCTTATATTCCTCTGCTTCCGAAAGAGTCCACAGCATATAACTAACAGCTTCTAATTCGCTTACTTCTGCACCGGCCACTCTGAGTTCGCGCAAGGCATCTTCAAATAACTGAAGATGTTTGTCCATGTTGTTTTCTCCGATCTTTAAACCAAGAATCTTCCTTCTCGCATACATTTGCGTCGGCATATCACTTTTCATGAAAACTTTTTCTAATTCCTGCATGATGTCACGAGCATACTTCTGATCTGTGCAGTATGATAGATGGGAGTCCGCAATATTCTGCATAATGATGCACTTCGCTTTAGTATTTTTCTTTGACCACGACCTCTGCTGCGGTTCCTGTGGCACCTCCTCAGACACGGTTTCCAACACTTCTGCAAGTTCCAACATACTTAAAATTCGCGTTCGCCAATTTGCAAAGTTCGTGCCGTCAAACGGCCTCGACACTTTCAGAAAATTCTTGATCGACATTTCGACTTTTTCACTCGCGGACATCACATGTACAAATCAAACTTCGGACTCACGTATTTCGAAATTCAAAAATTTCAACAAACATCATCGGCACCAACGCAGTGGCGAAGCGCGCTGTACCCATAACCTGTGAACATTTACTGCTCTAAAATTAACCACTCTGACATAAAATTTACACTTTATTATTCATAACCATTTTTACAGTGCCCTTTTTAAAAAACTGAAACATCTCGAGCGAAAAACGTTATCATGGAAAACTTTCTCGAAAAAACGATTCGGCACAAGCTACACGTGCATACATGTGGTGTGAGCGGTTTGCAGTCACGATTAAGAACTGAACAGCCCATACTTAACTTGATACTTTTAACATTGGATTCACAGTTAAGAATAGGCTCTCGTTTGCAGTGATTAGATATTCAGTGTTGCCCCAACATATATTTTTTCCAAATTCCCAACTCCTATAGGGAACTTACAGGAACAACTGTCCAGACCATCCTACTGTCCAGATCATCCTACCTCTCCCCCATGGATTTCAAAGTGAAATATTTTTCTGCCCGACTAACGTGATTTTTTCCTTGTCCGTTTGGAGCGCTAGACTGCTTCTCCACCTTACGACGTTTACAAAATCAGATTCCTCGATTTTTTTACATCTACAAACCACTTAAAAGTGAATTCTAGAAAAACCTGGACTTACGAGCTTTGCAAACCGAAGCGTCGGTATGTCGAATTCCATCTACAAAAGCAACAAAAAATACCAATTCAATTCAATAAAAATGAAAAAATAAATTTTGACATATACATTTTAGCATTTTTACTTTTTTAGTTTAGCACAGTGTTGTGAATTGTGATGAAAAACGTTTAAAAAAAAAAAAAAAAAAAATTGGTGTTATTTGCTTTCTTTTGTCATGAAATGTCGAGAAAACTTACTCCCGCCCCCAGGTCGCGTCATCGGGTCAATCTTAATACCGTCACCTGGGGTTACTTTGTACCAAAATTTCGACTTTTGTTCAAATAATGAGTCCTACATTGATCAAACCCAATTCTTTCCATACTTCAAAATATTTATTTTGATAAAAGAGTGTTTTACCTACCTTCCTGAATTTTTTGAAATTTTCCTGTAGTGTTCCCTTACCACAATTGACCCCCTAAATTATGGGTTAATGTTGGACGGCTTCGGGGTTACTTTGTCCCGCTTATGTTTTCCTGTAAATATAAACGAGCAGAGCATTCTTAGGCTAATGTTACCCATACAGCATAATTCTACAAACCATTCTAAACATTAAAAAAAAAAATAAAAAATAAAAAATTGGTCGGAATGTATTAAATTTAATGTACATTTTTTATATAAACTCATTTAACATTGGTACATCAAATTGGTTTCTTTTCAATACGGCTCGTGGTTCATCAATTTTACAAATAATATCTGTCAGTTCATATTCACACTTGTCTTCCTTTGTTGGCCAGCGCCACCATCTTCCAGATTTCTCCATACATTTTACAACAGCGCCTCCGTCAGTTGTAGCAACTATTTTTCCTGGGTAACGTGAACCATCGTACATGACAAGTACAAAATCGCTGACCAGATATTTTTCTATTTCCTCATCGGGCCCCGAACCATTATTTGGAGCAACGTTCTCGTCTTCCGGCAAAGCTGACTGCTCTTCTAATGATGAGAAAGATTCGACGCTAGTGCTGTCATCACACGAATAGTCACTTCCAGATTCAGATGATGAATCGCTCGGTTCTTCCACTCGAGGATTTTTCGATGGCCTACCACGAGAACGTTGTACTGTTGGAGGAGAGGCCGTACTGGGGTCATCTACATGTTCTTCATCTATAGCATCGACATTATCACTTGAGTTTAGTAAATCTTCGGGAGTTATACCTTTCCCAGCTGCAACTTGCATTTTCTTTTTCTTCCTGATTTTAATTCCAGTTTCCTCGCCACGTTTTCTTTCCAGATGCTCGATAAAAGCTTCACCAACTACATCAGGGTCAACATCACTCTTTCCGGCAGGCAGTCTAAAACAAGAGAATAGGCAATATAGGTATCTACCCTGGTTATGGTTTACACCATGTACAGGTACTACAGTAATCACACTGAACTAGGTACTAACTTCTTAAGTAATTCATCAAGATCTACTGGATAAATACCGCACGTTTGGAAACCGGAAATTAAATTTTGCTGCACAGTTGGTGTAAGCTTGTCCATTAGACGCTTCAGCAGTCTTGGAAAGATCTCTTTCGGCAGTGTTCCAAATCTTCTACCTTCACTAGACTCCTAAGTATGCCTCACAGGTTGGCCAGTACGCTCGTATGTTTCGACAGTGTAGAGCGGGGCTGCGTGAATTTTGAAGGTGTTACCGCATAAATAGATACGATTGTGCTGGCTGTCGTGTAATATTTCGCATACTTTAATGTAAGTAACTTTACGAGATACCCTATCCACGACGACGCAATAACAATCCGCTTCATTATCTACTCTTATGCAGAATGACGATACACACAGTTTCTTGTAGCAGGTAAATTCGTAGTGCGCATCTGCCGAACGTCCGCATTTGAAGAAATTTGGTACTAACCTATCCCTGTCTTTGTACTTGAAATGTAATACAGGTTCCTCAAAATATTCGTGTAAAGCGTCGATTCCTCTGTTTCCCTGTTCTGCAAATTTACCCGCGTGAAGCAAAGCAGAATAATTGTTAACCACTTGCATGGCAGGATAGCGATGTGCGTGAACCATGGTTTTGAGTTTACTCAAAAAACTTTCAAAGCGGAAAGCACTGAAGTTGTCTAGTGGTCCAAACCTTAAATAGTCGTCCACAATGTGAACAATTTCGTGCATTTTTATGGTGGAAATTCGAGGCGTATACAACTCTGGAGCTCTGGACACAAAGTGTCGAAGCAGAAATTTCGCTGTCTTTCCTCGAGCCGCAATCGTTTCTTGACGTACCGCGTTTCTGGCATTATCTACACGAGCTATCAACAATCGCATAGTAAATGCGAGCAAATAAAAGTGATTCAGGTATTCCTTCCGTAGTTGACCACGTAAGACGACGGGGCCAATATATAACAAAAATGATCTAAACTGAGTCCCGTTTTTCATTTTCAGCGAGGTATTTTTGATAAATACTTGGATGAAGCGTCTTAAAATATGGGTCAGTAAATTCGATGCTTTATCACCCTGAAATAACACAAGCATTTTTCAACTCAAGTTTAGTAGCTGAAGGTTTTGATTATTGAATTTTGATTAAATTAAATAAAATTAGTTAGGTACTTACAGTTAGGACGCGAGTGCAAGAAATTTTTTGTTTTTTTCCCTTTGTCATATCTTTTTTGTTTAAAATTGAATCACTTTCTGTTCCGGGCCCTTCTTTAGCACATAAACAATGATTTTATCTGTTGATTTATCATATTTAAAATGCTTGCGTACGAGTATACCACTTTCTTTAGATCGCGGCATTTTTTGACTTTTACTTCAAATTTTCGAATTTGAACATGAACAAAATTAAAAATTGAACAACACAAATGTAAAACATAAATGTGGCACCGTGATAGGAAAAAACAAATTACATATTTTTATTTTTATTTTTTTTAAATCGAAGATGAACGGAAAACGGCAGGTTTCCTGCACTGCTTTGGCTTGTAAGTAGGTAACAGTGACTGCAACGTAAAGGCGGTAGGTAATATTTAATTTCTGCCGAACCTAAGTGGAAAGTAGAAATTACCTACCCGCTTGGGTTGTATGATTGTAAGAATAAATATAATTGAAACACGAACTTTATTTTTGTGTTCTTTAAACATAGAACAAGTAACTGCATAGAAGCGATTAATTAGTAAGTAAGTAACGTACGAAGGAAACTCGATAGTAAGTAATTAGGTAACATACAAAATAAAATAGATAATAATGAATTAGGAAATGTATGAAAGGAAATTCTTCATGTAATTAATTAACGCAGGAAAGAAACTATGAAAAAGAAAAATGATAACGCAACTACTTCTGATAGTAGTTTACAATGACATTGCAATTGGTGAACGTGAAAGGAGAAACAGGAATTTCTTCATTCACGACTATATTATTCTCGATCGAAGTTTCTGAACAACAACTTAAAATGACCAAATTTGTCTACAAATTGTCATTTAATGTCAAATTCATCGTGAAGGATGTATTGAATGCAGTTGTTGAAATGGTGACGGTGAATGGGAGACCTTTCTCTGTATTGAATGATTCTGGTTTTGTGAAAATATTAAATCAGATTTTCAAAGCGGCGAATTTTGTGTGCCCCCCTTCCCCAATAAAACTTAAAAGCACTGAAAATAAGTGCTAAACAAAAAAATCACTGTAGTTACCGATAGCACCACCACAGTGGCATAGCCAAGGGGTGGGGGCGAAGGGGGCGATCGCCCCCCATGGCCTTTTTTTTTTTTAATGAAGTCACAAAAACCTGATGAGCAAGTCTATAATAGAAAATCCCGTTTGACTGGTACTTGCGGAAAGCAGCTGAAACTTCACTCGACGTCTTCGGATAGTCGAACCTGACAAACCCGTATTTCCTTGATTCGTTGACACAAGTGCTGTGTCGCTGTGTGATGGAGGGGGAAAGTACCTAGTTATGTTCCAAAACTTTATCTGAACCCCCCTCCCCCCCACCAAGCACGGCATGCCACACCACACAAAATTTGACATTTAAAAAATGCCTATTTCTCGTTCTGAAGTTTTCGCCCCCCCCTTGACCAAATCCTGGCTACGCTACTGCACCACCACAAATCAAGACATATAGAGCGATCTGCAACTTTAAAAAAATAATCATCTCCAAATTCTTCCTGCAAATCCATTTTATGAATATCGAGTGCTGAAAAAAGTGAATAACCGTCTTCGAACAACTTTGAGAACTTTTTAATTATTGTTTCACTCGATACATCTTTGTGTTTTAATAAATCTGCACTCATTAGAGCGTGATTATGCACGTTGAACAACTTGATGATGGTAGGATAGGACGGCATATGTGGATCCTGAGACCTATACATTAAAATACCTATAATTAGTTCAACTGTAATGGAATATACGTATTTTTACAAAGAAAAATTCATTCCTTAGTTATTTTAAATGTTCAATCGTTTATCACAATGCAAAAATGAATTTCAAAAATCAATTCAGTACAATAGGCATCTTTATAACCTGGGCTATGAAATCATGTCTTTATTCTTAATTTTTGTCGTGATAAATTACACTGATAAGTAATTTAATAAGCGCATCGGATTATTCTTACCGACAACGTTTCAAAACTCTTCTAACTGTTATCTTGTCATTTGAGCTGGGCAGTCGCAGTGTTTTACAGCACAAGATGCATACAGTTCCGTTGATACTCTGATGTCTGAATGTTGGCTGTGAAACTCGGTGTAATATATATTTTTTCGGCCTGCACTCATGTCGTCAGGATGGGTTCTCATTATCCGCCAGGTTGAATGATAAATATTGTTAAAATCTTTCAGAAACTTGGTAATCTCTTCTTCTGTCAAATACTTTGCCCTGAGAATAATAACTTCATTACGAGTACCAGATATACTACTACACAGATGTAAAGAATCATTCGGCGTAAGATTAAACCGCTCCTACAAAAATAGAAAAAGAAAAAAAAAAAGAATGATCACAACAGAATACCATTGTACATGATTATGCATAAAAATTAATAATATCATTGAACAATGTGAGGTACAGAGGTATCTTTTACCTTCAAAATTCGCTTTCCGGCTTCGCTATTACCCGTACAGCTGCAAGAACGTTTATTTGCGTTCATTTTAACATTTGTACGCTCTGCTCCCTTTGGCGGGTCCAGGAGCAATAGAAGTATGGAACCCACACCTCTCGGCCTTCGATTCAAAATTCCAAACTCACACGCGTCTCTGCTGGGGGTCCCTCGGTCCACTGCTTCATGGGGCTGCTTGGGGGGCTGGCGGGGGTGGTGCTGTGTTTCTCGGGGATGGGTTGCGCCTACCGGGTCTTCCATTGGTGGGGGCCAGGGGGCTGCTGACGGGTTGTAAAGGGGCCCCGTCACTCTGTGGCCGGGTGGTTGATTTGCCCATACGTT
The DNA here is from genome assembly GCA_031841125.1 of Acanthococcus lagerstroemiae. Taxonomy (NCBI): domain Eukaryota; kingdom Metazoa; phylum Arthropoda; class Insecta; order Hemiptera; family Eriococcidae; genus Acanthococcus; species Acanthococcus lagerstroemiae. The sequence continues at coordinate 176,767 of JAJSSI010000021.1, read as the reverse complement.
CTTGCGTATTGGGCCCTGTCCCACCAGGGCCGGATGCTAGTGGACACACTCGATCCCCCTTAACGTCCTAGCAGCAGAGTGACAGCAGTGCCAATGGAGGTGGAGTAGGGCGCGTCTTGTACTCCCTCGAGTTCAGACAGGGCGCGTCACCACCGGTATCCAAAGATATGGTGCTGCGCGGGAGCGCGACACGGGTAGCCTGCTTGGCGTAGGAAGCACGCGACCAGCAAGCGAGCCCCTCTATCGGCTTATGGTTTGGCATAGAGATGGAAAAACTCTAACGCAAAAAACCGCGGGGCAGGCAAGGGCAAGCCACCCCGACTAACCTTGCCCAAGTTAGCGCCCGAAATTCGGCGTATGTAGTAGGGGAAGAAGGAGGAGGTCCCATAGCTCAGACGGCGTTGTTCCCTGGGTCGTCGCGGATGGGGGTCTGGGGGTGTGGGCCTGTCGGCGGGGGGCTGGTGCCCCTCTCTGTTGGCTTCTCGGGTGCCTCTGTGGGGCGGGGATGGTGGGGCCCCCGGGCGGAGAGCCGTGCACCCCTTCCGGCGGATCCAGGGGTAATAGAAATATGGAATCCACACTTTCGGCCTTATACCATCCAAAATTCCAAATCACAACGTTGACGACCTGAGAACACAAGTACGGTCGTCAATAGAGAAGGAAAACTCGAAACAAACCTCTCTTTTTTTTTCTTTTTTTCCCCTTTTTTTTCTTTTTTTTTCTCCCTTTTAGGTACAGGGAGGGGGGTGGGGGCGAGGCCGGGCTGAAGATAGGCAATAGACGGGTTACGTGTTGCGGAGCTACTGGTGGCAGTCACACGCCGCTGTAAGCAAAGTTGTAGTAGTTCCTGCGGCAGAGGAGTAATCCTTGAGCCGTAAGCATCCACGTCCGTCGTCGCCTACTCTGACGCCCGGTCGAGCCTCGACTGCCCCCTCGCGACCCTCGCCCAGAGAAGGAAAACTCGGACAAACCCGGCCAGAGCCGTGAATGGGACCGACAATAGTAGGGGACCAAGCGGCCCTACTGCAGTCGCAACGGACCACAAGACACTCGCGACGACGAGGCAATGGTGGACGGGTTACGTATCGTGGAAGCATCGTAACGCCTAGGGCGACTTCAGCTGACCCGTTCACGTCCGGAAACCAGCGCCAGAAGGCTGGCTGTAGCCCAAAACGGCAAAATCTTCTAAGTTTAATGATAGACAATAATGAAGAAAGGGAGGACGTAGGAGCCCCCAACGACCGGAGTTCGGATCCCGGTCAATTGGACGGACGTACCGGAATAGCTACAGCACTGGTGGCGACCCATGCCCCGCCGTCAGTGTTGCCAACCACACTGGGCAGCAACCAGGAGAAGATGGACACAGAAAGTGAGCAGAAGAAGAAGCAGGAGAAGCGAAGGCGTATCGCATCCACGTCATCGGAGCGGGAGGCGACATCAACCCCGGCGACGAAGAAAAAATCTTCAACGTCACCGAAGTTACCGGGCGGCAAGCTCTGGAAGGAGAACCGGCGCCTCAAGGACCAGATCGAGTTGCGCGACCTGAAAATCACGGAGCTAGAAGAGAAGATGAAGCTGATGGTCGTGCAACACGAGAAGGAAATGGGGGCGCTGAAGGCGGAAGTACTGCGGATCCGCGAACTGCTGGAGCGACAGCAGCAGCAGGATCAGCAGCAGCGAGACCAGCAGGCACAGAAGTCGCAGCAGCAGCAACAGCCACAGCAGCCGCAGCAGACTCAGAAGCCGCGGCAGATGCAGCAGAAGCAGCAGTCGCAGCAGCACTGGAAGAAGCAGCAGCAACCGCAGCAGCCGAAGCGGCGGCAGGAGCAGCAGCAGAGAGACTGGCAACAGCAGCGTATGCCAGAGAAGCCGATCACAACACCGGCGACAACGGCGAAGAAGCGGCCACTAACCCCGGTCAGTGAGGGCATCGCGCAACTCAGGAGGCAGCTGCAGGAGGCCGAGCAGCGGGAGGAGGCGCTCCTCCAGAGCGAACCGTCTTCGGAGCCGGAGCGCGCGGAAGCGGCAACGTGGGCGGAGGTGACCCGCAGGAAGAGGACCACCAAAGCCCAGGAGAAGGCGGCGCCGAACGTCCCGACCAGGCCAGTCCCCCCGCCCAAAGGCAGGGAGGCCTATAAGCGGGACCTGCTGAAGCGACGAAGACCACGTACAGCCGCGGTCATCATCGCGTGGAAGGAAGAGAGCGTGGGGTACGCGGCCCTCATTCGGAAGGCGCGTACAGCCATCAGCGTCCGGGAATGCGGCGTCCAGGTGCTGGCAACCCGGTTCACCCAGGCGAAGGAGATGCTCCTGGAGCTCCGAGGCGAGGAGGAAGCAGTGGCCGACTTCGCTAGGAAGCTGCAGGTGGTCATGGGCGCGGAGGCGGACGTCAGGAGACCGCAGCGCCGGACCACCCTGCTACTGACTGGCGCGGAGCAGTCAGTGATGAAGGAGGAGGTGGAAGCGGCACTCCCGGCCGCGCGCGTTGTCAGGACGGAGGAGACGGCGCGTGGAACTCTAGCCTTCAAGGTGGAGATGCCCATCGAGGCTGCCCTTGAAGCGCTGCGAAACGGCACAGTGCCTCTAGGCTGGAGCGCCTGTCGGGTGCGCTCGCTGGAGGCCGACCGGAAGAAGGAGACCAAGTGCTACCGATGCCTGCAGGTGGGCCACATCGCCACGAAGTGCGCAGCCATGGCCAGCATCAGCGATGTGTGCTACCGGTGCGGCGGGGCCGGACACAAGATCCGGGAGTGTAGGGAACCGCCGAAGTGCCCACGGTGCAGCCAGGTGGAGTCTGTGAAATGGTCACCGTAAGCGTTCATTTTTCACACTCCCTCAGCTCAGCCAGCTTGTGCACAATTTTTCTGTGAACTGCTGCAACATGGCTGTTGTACTTTTATTTCTTCAAGTAGAGTCCACCAGGTATCCAAGACCTTCATAATATAAACTGGTAATCTGTTTACCATCTGCAATGTTTCTTTTTAGAATACGGTGAAACACCTCTAAATGCATATTTGTGTTTACACCACAAGATAATCTATAGCAATAAGCCCATAACTTACTACTAGCTGAATAGTAGACTCGGAAATACTCGATGAATGATTTCACTTCTGGATTATCCATACCTAGAAACTTACCCAGTTTCTCCTTGAAAAGAACTTCATCTACTTCACTGCTCAGATCATTTAGCAGCACACGAATTTTCTCTTCTTTCTCCTTATTTGTAATATGAGCCAAATTCTTCCTCCACGCTTCCCGCACATGCCAAGTGCAGTACAGATGGTTTTGTGGCGCCTCCATGACTGTGATCCAACTGTTGCAGTAAGTGTTACTCATGTCAGTTATCAGCGTCTTTGGCTTAATGATGCCAACTCTGGTTCGAATAACTTTTAAGAAAATATCAATAATCGTCTGTTCCTGTCTGTTACTGATGAGAAATGCAGATGGCAGACCTTCACAATCTATGTTCAGAACGAGCAACGTGTGCAGAATAAAATCATAGGGATTCACTCCATGGGTCTCGTCTAATGCAACAATGTTATTGCCGTAAGTCAGCAGATTTCTTTGCTGGGTGTTATCCATGAAGACAAGTGCGAAATCATCTTCACTTAAAATTCTAAATTTTTCATCATTAGTACCTTGAACTTTGTAAAAAAGAACTGAATTTTTGTTTTGCTCAATAAAGGAATCCACCATTGTCGCGTCATCTTGAGCGCTGCATTGATGTTGTTTTTTTATTCCAAAAGTTTGGGCAATATTTCGGAGATCCCTTATCGTTAAAATACCCATTCTGCTCATCTCTTCGGCAGGGTTATCCATGACTTGCTGCAAAATTTCTTTTTTCGGCACAGCATCTGCCATTTTGGCAGCGAGGGTGCACTTTTTGGCTTTTCTGTAGATAGATGTGCGCCAGTTCTTGCTGGGTGTTAGATATTTCATGTCCAGTATGCTTTTTTTGAAACTTCAAAAAACAGGTGCCTTTGTTTCGTTTTTCCCTTACAATCATTTCAGCGGGGTAATGCCCTTGATTTTTTTTCGTACCCTGCATCTTCAGATGCCGTTGTCGTCTTTGGTTCGAACATACCTCTCGATAAAAACCAGAACAATGACATCGAAACTGACGCACAATGAAATCAGTTGTCTTCCAAACATGGATGATGCGGAAATGAGTCACAGTTTTCGTTTCCAGGTCCATTTTCCATTTGCAGAATTCTTCAAATGAATTGAATGTCGAGTTGCAGTACTCCAGTGAGATATGGTGCACATTTGTGTAGTGAATCTCCAACAAAACTCCTTTCAAAAAGCTATAATTGTATATCATGCACTTCCAGTTTGACATTTACCAAACAAAGAAAAATGAAAGTTAGAATGAATGATTAGGCTGAATAAACTATGTAGGCCCGCCAAAATAAAAACTGCAACTTGTACTTCGGATGAATTCATTTCATGAAATACAAGAAAATAATATATGATTTGTAGTCCAGTAAAATTTCAACTGCCCGCCCCACACTACGATATATTCCACTTTCTTCGCCTCTTGTGTCCTCCCCCAATGCGCAATCAGATACCCTCCAACTACCCCGGAAAAAATACCCTTTTCCTCAGATACCCTCCGGACACGCTCAGATTACTTTTCATAAATTATCATGCAGCCAGTCAGAACCGTCCATTTACGCTGACAGATCACGTGTGGTTGGTATAACTGGATACCCTCTGGTTACTCATGGAACCCTACAGATACCCTCTGGTAACCCTGTGACTACCCTCTAAATACCCTTTAGATACCCGCAGAAAAACTACCCATTGGCTACCCTCGGATACCTTCTAGCTACCCAGATACCCTTCGGCTACCCCAGATTCCCTTTAGATACCCGGGTATTTGGTGGGATTTTGCGCATCGAGCCCTTTTCTCTATTTCCATCTCTCGTTTCCTCCACCTGCGTCAAACTCTGGTTCCTTTCATCATCTCACTGGTCGCCTTCCTCTCTGTCTCATCAGTCGCTGTATCCCCAACCACTGAAAACCTCCTTCTTCTCCTGCACTACTTCTTTTCGAAAAAATAAAGAACTTAAAAATAAGAGGCGTTTCGTCCAAGGGACCCAGAATAAAATCTGGCTTCTGGAACTTCATCACCTTCCATTTTCCTGCTCATCCCTTCCCAAATTCCACTTCCTTTTATTCCATTTCTGATCTTTCTCTCCCTCCATCTCCCTCTTCATTTCTTTCAATTAAACTCACTGCTCCGTAATATGCCATGTCCCTTTCCTTTCTCCCTTCCATGACCCCCTCCCCCCGACAAAAGCATAATGGGCAGAGAAGAAAGAGATGATTCAATCAGGTGGATCAAAATTTCATTCCCTTTCCATTCCACTCATCCCCTTCCTTCACCTCCGTCAAACCCCATTTCTTTGTTTCTTCCTTCTGCCTTTTGCCCACCCTACCACCCCTCCTCTGTGAAGAAACGCCACTATAGCCTCGATTGTTTGAAACTTTTCTTCTTGTGGAATGGGGGGTAAGCAAGGTGTTGGGGAATGATCAGGATGAAGTTGTGATGAGTGAGGGGGTGGGAGTTGGAAACCAGTGAGGGTAAGTTAGAAGAAGTTGGAGTAACACAGGGATAATTCGCACATATGCTTAGAAAATCATTTTTAGGTAATGTGAGCCGGCCCAAGATGTGAATGACTCCCCCGGGGTTTCTCCCGGCACTTCGGAGGTCCAGTACGGCCTGGTAATCTACACTTACTTCACGAACTGGATGCTTTCTCCATTTGTCATGTACATGAAGATGTCTAATGAGATTATTCCTGAACCTGAACTTCTTACAGCAGTATGCACATTCCAAAAAAGATGATAGCGCAACATGTAAAACTGAAATTTAAGAAATAAAACAGAACACCTATAAGGTATCCATTAGTTTAAATAAATTTATTCATTACCAACTGATCCTCTTTGTTCGAAACAACTGATCCATGCAGTTTTTGAATATGCCGAGATAGACTAGATATTCTGTTGAATTTCTTCTTGCAGTTAGCACATTCCTGAAAAAAATAATAAGAGTCGTAAGCTGCTCCTCATCCTACTTAGCAGTAGGTAACTGAAATAAGATCATACTCTTACAAATAGAATTTCTGTGCGACGTATATTTTTTTGTGGTAAGGTGTAGGTGCTTGGGTGGATGCTCTCCACAGGCATTTTTAAGACATCACCTCGTAAAAACACCTTCTGACATTGAGTACATATCTGTAAAGGGTGTAAGAACATGAGTCTTGTATGTAAAAACTGTAATTTCATGATAGGTAATGTAATGAAATTTTTTACTTATTCATTTATTTATTTATTATGGTGGCCCACAAAACAGCCTTAACAGACTAATTACAGAAAGGCCGGCCAAAAATTAAACAAATCTATTATATAAATGAAAGTTGCTGTTTCTGGGCCCCAGTAGACGCTTCAACCGCTGAACCAATTTCGTTGAACGTTGTACCATTAAACAGGAAATGACGAGTACAAGGTTCGTAGCGAAAAAAAAAAATTACAATGTTGTGTACTTAAGCCACAAATAAGCTCAAAAGTTACCAAAAAGTGACGACTTTTGTGGATCTTTTGGAGGTGTAATTGAACAGGGGTAAGACGAGGTTCATTTTCGTTTTGAAGCGATTTCAAGAGTACGTTGTGAATTTACTTATGGAGATTCGCACGAGTAAATTAATCTAATCAGGCTAGACATCGTCATATAGAGAGAGAGTGGAAGAGGGGGAGAGAGAGGGAGGAGGAGGGAGGGAGGGAGGGAGGGGTGATGGGAGAGAGAGAGAAAGAGAGAACTTTTCATCAGGTACTTGTACTCTACTTTTCATGTGAATAATTTTACGAACTTAAATGCATTGCTTGAAGCTAGTTATCTGTTCCTTGCGTGCAACTCAGATTTACCATGAGATTTCAGTCAGGAAGTTTTGAACCATGATTGAATGCAGTTGTGCACCAGCCAGGTCTGTAGTTTGAGGGAGGAAGACCTTGCTAGCCAGTTCATCGCCCCACCCTCCACGAAGTTTCGGCTTCGTGCAATTGACTCATTTTCACTTCCTCAGGTGTTATTGTTTGCTTTTTGACCATTTACAAGTTTCAAGTGGGAAGTTCTCTTTTTTCCCTCTCTATCTTTCGCTTTTCAGTAGTGAAAAAAAAACAACTTGGATACCTCCAACAGATCTTCCTGGTTACGGCATTGCCGACAGCTCTGAACATAATACTATGCATTTAAATAGACGATAATGTAATACATTACGGGGGGAAAAAATCTGAATAGGAATTCGAAATATCAAAATATGTTCGAGAAGATAATGTAATACATTACAAAAAAAAAAATTCGGAATAGGAATTTGAAATATTATTCTCTGAATCAAAAATGTTATTGCAGTATTCAGTATGGGAATGCAACAAATTAAATGTAACCATCAGTAGCATACATTAAACATTACGGTAATGTAACAAATTCTGGTTTCATAGGTAACGAACTAACGAGTAACGATAGCGGAGCGCATTATGGCATTGATTCTGTAAATTCAATGATTATGGACGCCGGTAATTGTCGGAAACACGCCACGCGTCATTCAGCCGAGACGCGTCGTTCATTTTCGTTAAATAAAAATGTGTACGCTGCTTAGAAAACTTTTATTAAAATCGTTGCAAAGTACATCGCCGCGAGGAGCGAGGCAGGGCGGGCGTACTTCCAATGGCGATATCATAACTGTATTTTAGTTCAAGAGAGTTGGCCACCGGTAGCGCTGCTGTCAATTTAGGGTGCTGGTGTGTGTTTGTTTGTGTTAGTAAAGTGAGTTGGAGTCATTTGTCCGTATGTTCGTTCCTTGGAATCGGTTGTATTTGTGTATATTTATGTAAAGTGGTAACTTTAACAAATCATAATCGATTGCAGTAAAATACTGAATCGATTCAAAAAGTCGAGAGTCCCATAGGATTGCAGTACAGCTGTCTGCTCTCGGAAGATAATCGTAATTATTCATTTCCGGCTTTTATCAGTTGGAGCGCGCTCGACCATCTGCGAGTATCACCGCGACAACCAACGACTAAGATATTCGGCAGAACGAATATCTTACATCTCCCCTCCTCGTTAGAGGAAACGGGGGTGAAACGCTTTCCGAATTACGGTCTATGCGAATTTTCCGGCTTACGGTCTGTACGAATTTTCCGGTTTACGGTCTAAGCATATTAGCCCTTCCGATTTAGGGTCTTTCGCTCTCCGATTTACGGTCTTTCGCTTTCCGGTTTACGGTCTATGCGTCTTCCACAGGACCACTCTGTTATTTTGAATCGATTTGTAAAGTGGTAACTTTAACAAATCATAATCGATTGCAGTAAAATACTGAATCGATTCAAAAAGTCGAGAGTCCCGTAGGATTGCAGTACAGCTGTCTGCTCTCGGAAGATAATCGTAATTATTCAATTCCGGCTTTTATCAGTTGGAGCGTGCTCGACCATCTGCGAGTATCACCGCGACAACCAACGACTAAGATATTCGGCAGAACGAATATCTTACATTTATACCGCATTTCGAGGATCAAAACGTTTAAAATTTTGGAAATCAGAATTATTTTGAAGAACTGAAGAACACTTTCGAAGACACAGAAAGTGGGTAGTTAATTTTCAATCTGATGGTATCAGTTCAAGAGCAGTATGATAATGTTTCCTTTCTTATCTGTTGTAATGCGTGTTTACAGATGGTCGTTTAATTTTTCGAACCACTTCTTCAAAACGTCAGGTGAAAAAAATAAATAACCTTGATGAATTTAGCCCATTTTTATTTTAATGTTTTCTTTGAAACAATCATCAAAAAAATCTACATTATTTACAGTAGAAAAACAAAGAATATTTTAAAAGAAATAATACGCGTGTTCACCCAAGGTGTGGTGAAAATCATGAATAGAAGCAAAAAGCAATGCAGCATACCGTGAGCAAACTGCTGTAGAGTGGAAGCATGAAACTGTCGAACAAACAGCGCTTGACACTACCTGTGGCCTACTCTCGAACTATTTACAACGTCGCGAAACGTAACGAAGAGTGGGCGATCTATTACGAAGTAATATATTACATTATCTCTGACTGAAACACTTCGCAAATTATACGTTGCGATACGTTTTTAGGCAACGCTTATTAGCAGGAAGGCCTTCCCCTCTCCTTTGTTCCAACCACATTGCGAACATTTTCGAAATGCTCAAATCGCATTGCAAATACTGACGTCGACTTTTACTTCTTGCATAGTGAGGGAAAAACAAAAAGAAGATTACTTCAGATTACAACATTCGCTTATCAAAAATTAGCTATTCTACTCTAGCGCTTCTACAATTTGCATAGTCCCAATGGCAAACACCCTGTTACTACCTCGCGATCCGCGAGGTCGCTTGTTTGGCCTAACGGCAGTTTGGAATTTACCTCCTCAACTGTATCCACCGAGCCACGTCGCTTTTGAACGACAAGCTTAAAAATTTCGTATATGAACCCAGCCAGGAAATCACTACTATTTTGCAAATTGTACTACCAATTCTCACTGCTAGCAGTAAAAAGGGAAGTAATGAGACTAGATGGGATTTGTACTACTACGAAATACTACCATCATTGCTACCATAGTGATACCAGCAGTACTACCTAAAAAAAACAATGTAAGCGCTCCCATTCTACACTTCCTATTAAATTACTAGTAGTGCTATGGTAGTGAACCTATGTAAGCACACCTACTCTATGCTTCCCATTAAATTACTAGTAGTGCTATGGTAGTGAACCTATGTGAGCACACCTATTCTATGCTTCCCATTAAACTACTAGTAGTGCTACCATAGTGAACCTTTATAAGCACACCTATGCGTCGCCTCCTATTACACTATTAGTAGTGCTACTGTAGTGGAACAATATAAGCATTTCCATTGTATGCTCCCATTAAAATGACAGTAGTACTCTGGTAGTACATATCTCTTATTGGTAGTGCTATGTAGAATGTACTTTTATCATCTCTCAGATTGAGATAACTCACTAGGAACGACTCAAAAAATGTAGGACAAAGTTTCGCATGCGTGAGAGTTCTAACACATTACTGTAACATGTTTATACAATTAAAATAAAGTGGAAAATATTCCTTAAGGAATGAGAAGAAAACAGATTTATTCGTAAATAATCTATCAAAATTACAAGTCTGTAAAAAAATAATAGGTACCCAAACGAATAAATGTTTAAAAAAAAATTATATATAATATATATAATACACAGACAAGCCCATTACTGTACTCAACATGTTTACTAAGCAAGGCGTAGATCGATGAAGGGACATAGATACATCACTTCAGTGTGAGGTATCAGAAGTTGAAATAGTGGTAAAGGTATAGGCATGTTTCTCAAGCACAGAAAAAGTTCCAAAATAGTAACCTGACAAGTAAGGTCTATGGAATCCAACCAGGTGCTTACAGAAAAATTATTGCGGTGTCATTTTATAGCCTGAACTCTCAGCTTTTCGAAGATTACGTGTAGGTCCAGGCATTTTTCAGTCTGTAATCACAAGGTACAAGCGAGAAACTGCCTTGTGGTTGGTGACTTTGCCGCATGCCAATTTCTGTTGTGATCAGTTTAAAAGTTAAAATTCGCGAGCTTTCGTCACTTTCGCCAGGGAGTTTTGAATTTTGAATTTACCTAGATGTAATTCGACGTTGTTTTGAGATGCCAAGAACATATGTATAAAAGACAAGAAGGGTGTCTCACCCATTCTGATTATACCCGAGAAACACTTGCATGGGCTATCGCCCAGGGCGGCACATTTCGAAAATATTATATTATCAAATAATTGAGAGAAAAAAAAAGAAAGAAAAAGAAACTGAAGTAGGTGCACGTCATAGGTGCCTTTTATGCCTAATCAGTAATAACGTTCTTGTTCAATTTTGGCCTAAGGCTTTGAAATCCTATGAAGAAAGCCTTACTGAGAAATCAATAACGAAAAATAATGCCAGAGGCCTTCGCATCAGATTGGAACGTTTTGAGTCTGCTATTATGGCAAGTGTTTGGTCCGTTTTATTGAATCGTTTTGCTACTGTAAATCGTAAATTAAAAGGAGTTAATACTTAAGTATGGCGGGTGTGCTTGATCTTTATAAATCTGTTATTCAACTGGTAGAAGATACACATCTAAATTTCCAACTTTACGAAGACAGAGGGAAGAAAATTTTTAATTGAGACAATATGAGAAAGATGTACGGCGAAAGAAAACAAGGAAATGTAGGTCTGTTGAAACAAATGAGGGAGAAATCACGTTTGATGGATAAGAATATTTTAGAATGAATAGATTCAACATTATTCTCGATCAACTTTATATACTCCGGATATGAAAATATCTTCAAAAAAATTGAGGTACTTATGAGTCTTGGTGCTTTAGACCACGAAGCGTTGAGGGAAAAAGCAAAAACTTTCCAAAGTTTCTTCATAAAGATTTAGAGTGTCCTCATTTCAAAGATGAACTGCGCCATTTTCAAAGATATTGTCAAGAAAGAAAAAAAAACAAAAAAAAACTGAAAATGATACTCCCTCACAATTACTTAAACACATTCGAGAAAATAACCTGGAAACAGTGTTCCTCAATGTTGACATCGCCTACAGAATGTTCATTGCCACTGCGGTTACAAATTGTAGCGCAGAACGATCTTTCTCTTGCTTGAAACATTTGTTACGTTTCACCCAGGCCCAGGATCGATACTACATATTTGATGACTTTAGCAGTGGAGGCGGAGTTATTTTTACAAAAAATAAATTTTGATGAAGTGATTTAAAATTTTGCAGAGAAAAAAGCTCAAGAAAATCTGTAGTATGAGCTGACTGGAGTTTGATGTAAAAATGTTATCTAATAGGTATTTTTATTTGACAGTTTGATTGTTGTTTTAGTATTCACTGTACCATATTTGTAAAATGAAAAAAAAAAAATTAATTATTTCCAGCTTGTTTTGAAAATGCAAATGCAGTGAAGTGAAAAATTCAACTTCGAAAACTGACTAAGAATAAATTTTGAAAACGTTTGTAGGCTAATGGCAACAACACTGAAAAGAAAGATGAGGGCGGCAATTCCTTATGTGATCATATCGTCAGAAACCCTGAATCCGCCCCTGGCTTCACCCCCCCCTCCCCTCTCCTCACCAGATCAAACCGGGAAAACCCCTACCCATAATTGGTAGTTTACCTTACTTTAGTACCTACAATAGAAAGTAAATGAAAATCATTTTTTGGAAAGTCATCCATCATCAGCACTCAGTAGTCTTTAGAGGTGTTTTCTGCTCTTTCATATATCTTCTGCGCGTAGAATTTTGATTTTTAAACCAGGCATATACAGTCTGTGTAGCTTTCCGTATTTTGTTAGCATGCTCATTTGAGTAGTGCACACTGGCACAGGAAACTGTAACAAATGAAAGTATAAAAAATACAACTACTACTACTATTAATAATAATAATAATAATAATAACAACAACACTGCTCAACAATTTAAAATTTTCAGAAAATTACTGGAACGAGAGAATATGTGATTCTTGAATAAGTACTTTTCACTGAATTCAATAACGTTTTCCATTTTTCGATAACAAGCATAGATTTCTTGTAATGTTGTTATTTACTATCGGCATAACTGTTGCTGTGGATTGTCACAGAACGCATCGACGATAGTATCAGTATCAGAGCATGAGAAACTGAGTTATGTTGCACGACGATGCAAGGCGATTGTCGCGAATGAAGAGGAAGATTCTGAGAAATTTTGACGTGTATCGAAAAAACGAAAGACGGCACTGAATCCAGCGTGACAGTTATTTCAAGAATCATCGATTGTGCTTCCAGTAATTTTTTGGCTGTCAAGTATATGTAGAGTAATAATAACAGGGCGTAAATTTTTAATAACTGAACTGCAGTCTTTCTTGGAATCCTAATCGAATGAAAGTCTAGATTAGAACAGACAAAATTCCCAGGACGTCATTAGTGTCCGATCCGCACCTAAAAAATGCGTGAAAAGTATGTAAGGTAGCTTCTGTTTCTCCTTTGTGCTTTGTTTACTTTCCTCTTACATGCTATTTTCCCTGAGAAAAAAAATTGTGTTTTAGAAAAATCAATCAGTATTTCGAAATGTATAAAGAATTAAAAGTTCATATTTACAGTTATGAAGGATGTTCATTTTTAAATTTAAACATTCTTCATTACCTTACTTATAACTCATATTCGAAATATTGATCAGTTTCTGGAGCAATATTTTAGATGTGAAGCAGGTTAATGGGAAATCAGTCTATTATAACCTATCACACTTATCGCAAAGATTAGGTCTGATTGAAAAGATAAGTTATAAGAAGAGAGGAGAAAGTAAGTAGTCGAGAATAGGAAATACTGAGGGGAAAAATCTGGAAAAAGTTTTAATGTCACTGTAGATGCTGATAATAATGAAATAATAGTGCACACTATATTATATACATAGGTATAGTAACAGGAGTTGACTCACCCAAGTCAAACGGCCTGAACGAAAGACTGAATCAGACCTTAGTGAACAGAATACGATGTAGAATGAACGAAAAGTCAGGAAATAAAAAAGCGTGGACAACAATTGCCAAACAATGTGTTGACGAATACAATGACACCATGCACAGTGTAACAGGTTTTGCTCCCAGTTATCTAATGTATGGAAAATTACCAGATACAGTACCAATAGAAATACGAGAGCAAAATGATTTTCAGAAAGACAGAAAATTAGCATATGTAAATTCATTACGAGATCATCACGAAAGGAACAAAGAAAGACTAAAACCAACAGGAGAAACGTATGATTTCAAAGTGGGGGAACCAGTATACATCGAAAATGGAAATAAGCTAAACAGAGAAAAGTTAGACGAAATTAGGATAGGCCCCCTAAAAATTGTAGAAAAAAGGTTTAATTCAGTCTATGCTATCAAGGTGAATGAAAATAGAACAAAAAACACACGATTCCGTTTTCACGATCCGAGGGTTATGCAGGACCCGGAGAACCATAGGAACACCCCATTGTTAACCAGTGAGATTCAGGTCAGAGTCGCCTGTATAAAAAAAAAAAAACAAAAAAAAAACCTAATTACATGATAAAAATGTGCTTCAAATTTTTGTAGAGAAAGAACACTTACCACACGAGTGCAGCAGACGTGAAAATGCATCTCACAAATAGAAAATTTCTGCAACAAATCGCAATTAAATATAAGAGTACGAATATCAGACTATACGAAAAGGGATTGTCAGAATTTCATAAGAAATTACTTACCTGTAGATGGAATTTGATTATACGATACGATACAAAGGGAAAATATCCACGAACAATTAGGCAAACTAAGAAACCGATCAAAAACGTTATGAACGCAAAGTAATTTAACCCTTTCGCTACCGAGCATAATTTTACAAAACAACTGCCTGGACCAATGTATTATTTTACAATAATTGAATGGGGATTTGATAGTTAGGTCAGATTACGTGTTCCTACATGTTTGTATACCTAAGAGGAACGTTACTGCCCCATGGCACATATATGTGCCGTCAGTCTGAGAGTAAACCTGCAAGTGTGCCGTTGGTCTATGGGAAGTACAAAATACACTAAATTTCTACAAAAGAAACATACATGTATTCGAGAAATTTCCAATGACACAAAAAATTCACAATTCACATGAAAATTCAAAATTTATACAAAAAATGTACGATATAATTTTTGTTTATGAAAAGTTTGAAAACAATTCTCAACACATAATGGAACTTCTCTATTTTTTTTTGTCCCGGCAACTTGTACAAACAAAATGCGTCATCTTGCGAGTTTTATATTTTGTGCATAAACGGCAACGCAATCGATGATTAATTTTTTTGGGAAAATGATCGTCAATAATTCGAGAATTTAGTAACGACGGACTTGGCGATGGAGAACGTGACGGAGTTGGTGATCGAGATGACAATGGGCTTGAAGCTACTGTTGTCGGAGTATTGAAAGCGATGAGTTTTGAAATAATTTCATCTCGAAAATCCAGGTATGACATTTTACTTCTTTTCAAATTATACAATATGTTAGCATTCCATGCACAGATGTCCAGACAATGAAAAAAAATTTTCAAATACCATCTAAGTGTTTTCCGTGGACTACTATAGTACGTAGTCATCTGATCAGCAAGATCGATACCGCCCATGTATTTATTGTATTCTGCAATACATGTCGGCTTTAGTTGCTTCTTTTTCTTATTTTTCGACTGGACTTCTGTGAACTCAGCGCTGTGACGTGTTGATATCATGAGGATGTCGCGTTTATCTCTCCATTTTTGGATGAAAAGAGATCCTTTCCTCGCAAAAATACTCTCGCCAGACTTCAGTTTTATTTTTTTTTATAAAATCTGGAATACCTTTGCGATTACTTTTCAATGTGCCGACTACTTGAACTCCTTTTTTATATAATTCCTCCGCCAGTGGTATGGAAGAGTAAAAGTTGTCGATAAACAGAGCGTGACCTTTTTTCAGATAAGGTTTCATTAGTCGCATGACGACAGCGTGACCATGGCCGTGGTCAGGTCCGGAAACAGTACCTTTTCCAGTGTACAAGAAAAGATCGAGAATGTATCCTCTAGCTGATGCGAGTTCATAAAGTTTCAAGCCAAACCGACTCCTTTTGTTAGGAATATACTGTTTGAATCCCAAACGCCCTTTGAAGAGAAGTAGTGCTTCATCTATTGAAAGATGCTTCGGCGGCGAGTAAGTATTTCTAAAATTTTCTACACACCTATCAATGAGCCATTGTATCTTCCCAGCTTTTTGTATAGTATCTTCATTCACATCATAGCAGCACAGAGCTCTTAGGATTTGCTCGAATCGATTACGGCTCATTGTTTTACCAAATATGGGATGAAGATACAACGATTTTTCAGACCAGTAGAGTTTGAGTGAAGGTAACCTAACGTTGCCCATCAATAATGTTAATCCTAAAAATTTTTGCATGTCGATAATAGTAATTTTTTTCCAATTTTTCACAAAATCTTTGTTTTTGTTTGCTGTTATGAGTCCATTCCTTATTCTATTCCCACGAGCGTTTGCAAAATTTACAATCTTTGCTATCATATCACTATTGAATAACAGTGAAAAATTATTAAAAGGCGTTTCAGGATTAGTTGAAATATTCACCTCTTCTTTTCCACGGAATTTGAATAGTGTGGCTTTTGAACGATCTCTTACAGTCCAACCATCAATGACAAGATTTGCAGCAGAAGTTTGAGGGTTCGTGACAGCTTGTAGATTCGCAACTCGTGTCGGAGGATTTCTAATTCGACGATTCGAAGGTTGAGTCCGCACCACACGATCTACATGTTTGATAACAAATGAAGTAAGTATTGTACAAACAAGATCGTCTTAGTTCTATTATTAGACTACACCAATAATGAATTATTCATACGGGTTTGAGTTCCAGGACCAGGTGTATCTGTTGATGAAGGTCCATCTTCGTCACCAACTGCATCTTCAACAATAGCATTATTGACATCCATCGCATTATTGACGTCCATCAGATCATTGACATTCATCTCATCATCGACATTTGCCAAATCATCAACGTCTGACTCGTCATCGACGTTTGAATCAGTTGTGTCTGTTTGAAAATGCACAATAAGTTTACAACTTCCCAAAAATTTTAGCATAACACATAATACAATACTGTTACCTGATTCAGTTTCAGATTCTTTGTAATCTTCATCCTCACTCTCGGATGAACATTCTTCTGACAAATCGTCATCTTCGCTCCAATTGGCGATTACGGCGTCCAACTCTTTCTCCGATAACACTTTCTTTTTATTCGACATTTTCTTTCTTATGTGTAATGAATAGGAAAAATACTCGATCTAACATCCAAAATTTTCACTTCAAAAACGCAGACAAATTCTTTTACAAACACATTAGCCGGGAATTTTTATAATAATTTGATAACTGAATTCGCACAAATGAACCACAGATCACAAAAACAGGAACATCCATCACCACAACTACCCACAGAAGATAATGGAGAAAAAAAATCAGTGATAACAGGAATGACCATAGTATTTGCATATCTTGCCCGTTGATTTCACTCCCAACAACACAGTATGTTTGTAGAAGTATTCATAGACCACCACTAAAAGTTTCAAGTGCATCTGATAGACCACTGTTTATCAATCGCACATTAAACTCTGTAGTTGATAGGGCACATATCTGTGCCGTCGGTACACAGTGCAGGATTGTAAGGGCACACATGTTGTGCCGTCGGTAGCGAAAGGGTTAAGATACATTGTAAATATAGCGTTACCATATTGTAAAAATATTAAAAAAGAAAAAAAAAAATTCTGGAAAATCGCATGCTCCAATTTTCCAGTTTTGGTGGGGGGATGTAAGAATGAGACATCTCATTTCTATCTAGTTTCATGTTCTTTCGTGCATGTGGGCATTCGGTTTTTCGGCATTGCAAGAAGCACACATCGTTCGTTCAACAGTCACCCGAGTTCGCGACTTCACGTTAATTTTGCTTCGGAATAAAGCGGTAAAATTGACGTCGACGTGTTTTTATTTCAAGTGAGAACAATCCAACTTACATGCATACTTATTACACTCCTTTACAAAGTGTGAGTGATTGTAGGGTGCACCAATGTACTAACTACTTACGCATCAAATGTAATTTAATTTGATTATCGATTTTTTGTGTAGCAACGATGATGTAAAAGAATACCATCACCATCGATGTGGAAGTGGAAATTTGGGATTAGTAGGAAGACACTACAATGTAACATTAATTATTAAGATCATTATATAGGAATAGAAAAACTAGGGCTAATGTTCCTCCCTAAGAAATGGAGTAAAGAACACAGGAAATTATATTAAGCAAAAAACTCAAAATGAATCAGTCTTAAAATATCATTTATATATATATACAGTGTTCAAGGCGTAAGCAGCATGAGCGATTGCTCTGATTACTGGTCCACTAAAATGAGCAAGTTCAAATCCTGGGCTTGTACAGTACATCATTCTGGAAAAACTTTCTTGTAGGCCGTCCTTTTAGTCTTTTGACTATCTTTTTTTTTCTTCTTCAAGTGCAGTCATTACTTGAATTTTATTTAAAACTGTGTTAAAAATGAAATTTGTAGTAAGTATTATGAAAGAGTATCTCTGGCGACTTTCGTCTTTGGTTTATAACTGCAGTTTTTTATTTGAAATTTTCAATGTATACTGCACCTTTTGTAATACATTCGTTATTCAACACTGTCAAATATATTTCAGGCGAAGAAATAAAATAATGACTGCTCAACTATTATTACTTTCATCCCGAAAATACCGCAGCCGCATTTAATTAGTTTTATAAGTAACATCAAACACTAGAGAACAGAAGAAAAAGAAAAAAAAAACCATTTTGTCCAGTACGGTCTTCAACTATACAAGTACTAAATAGAATAAGAAATTACAAATTTTACAATTTACAAACTCTATAATTTCATACGAGAATCGATCATCCATCTTCCAACCGCTTCAAATTCTGCCGAGAATTCGAATTCCAAAGCATAACAGATAACAGCATAAGAATTCGAATTCGCAAGCACTTGAATCGAATTCGCGTGAATTGGATTCAAAAAGAATCGAATTCGAAAAGAATTCGGAAGTATCCGATTCGAAAGAATCAAATTCGGAAAGAATTCGGAAGAATTGGATTTGAAAGAATCGAATTCGGAAAGAATCGTTGAGAATCGAATTTTTTAATCGAATTCGAATCTAAATCCCTGAACGTGCGGCAATTAAAGCATTTTCTACCGCAACGTCAAGCAACTTTTTTTCGTAAAAATTGTCCATTTTAGCAGAAATGAATTCGATTAACTGAATAAGGTTAGAAGCTTTTTGCCGCTCAAATATTCGATCTTTCAAAATTCGCATAGTAGTTTCGGCGTAATTGTTCGTATTGTTGTTCCTGGACAAATCGGTTCTAAAGCAATGAGCCCAGTCTTCTTTTATCACCCATAAAAGTCATTGACGTATTTCCGCATGTTATCATTCATCAAATCGTTCATTCGCATGAGAGCATTATATTTCTTATTCAATTCATCTTCATTTCTCTCGTAAACTAGCTGCCGTATTACAGTATACAATTCCGCTCTTTGTAGTTCAGGAATTCCAACTTCTTTCTTCCAAAGATGCCGCCACAATGCTTGAAGAATGTGGAATGTGCATAACAACAATCTTGCATTTGGAAACACTTGAGCAATACCATTCCTTTCTGAAGTTGAATAATTATAGTCATTACAATCGCAGGTCCTTCGGAGGCACGCTTAAAACAAGCCTGCTCACCAATTACTTTGAGAAGCAGCTTTAATCCTGTTGCTAAGGAATCTCCTTTTTCAGTACTAGTTATTATTACACCTAATGGCAAGGCTCCAGCAAAACTATGCGTTAGCAACAGAAATACCCGCCGGTGCTGCATTTTATCAAAATTACCAGTACTGTCTATAAACATCATCTCTGAAGAGTATGACCACAGTTGGTGCACACGTTTCATTAAAGGAGTGCAAATTGCTATGATTAGACTGCCATCAAAGACCATCGTTTCAACAAATTCTTTTAAATTCATACCTTCGATTTTTTTAGTAACAGTGTTGTAATCATCTTCAATGTCTCCATAAGCTTTTTGTTGAATAGAATGGTACAGCCTGAAAACCATAACACCATTAGGATGAAACACCCAATGCAGTCAGACCCTGGTAAGTCAAAATCATAGATAAGTCGAACAAATCTCTTCAGTACTTATGTATTCCCATTTAAACCTGTACTTTCTCCCCCTAAATAAGTCGAATGCGCACAATTCAGTTCTCCAGTGGTAATTGGGAGTGTCAGTATGTACATTAATCATTTCATTATGGCTCCTCGTGAACCATGTGCACTAAAACTTAAAAGACCAATATTTCAGCACCTAGTAATACATAATACAGTAGGGTAGATGCGCCATTTGTGGCCACTTTAAGAAATTTTCAACTTTGAGAAGTCATTATAAATCATTATTGAGGCAAACAGAAATTAATTTTCACTTTATTAGGGTCTCACATCTATCTTCTGCCAGGAAATATATTTTAAATCTGAAAATATACACCACGAATTCTTCTTTTGAGGGAAATGTGAAAAATGTTCGAAAATCCCATTTGTGGCCACTTTCGTCCTTATGTGGCCATCTAATCTTACCATTTGTGGCCACTTTTATTTTTATCACAAAAGAATGCTCGTTTGACATTTCTGGGTCGAATTTTTTCACTTTTCGGACTATTTATTATTACTTTACTATATTTTAGTAATTTTCTTGCTCTTCAATGCAGTTAATACATAATCAAAAGAAAAAAATGTATTTAGAAATGCCATATAGCGAAATACCAAGGAAATTTATCGTAATTTGGCTTTATCGCCATAGAATTGATGTTGTGTATTGAAATAATACATAACTTTGGAAAAAATTCTTAAAAATTAATGAAAAGTAGGTACATGTGAACCAACAATATGAAATTCTTAAAAATTAATGAAAGTATAAACCAACAATAAGGAAGTACGTGTAGCACCAAACGTAGATATCTTAAAAATCACAATAGTAACAATCTTGAAACTTAAACTCAATTAAGAAAACGTATGTCTTAAAACTACACAACGACTTTGAGCACTAGATTCTTTCACAAAAAAGAACTAGATAGCAGGTAATACTTTGGTAAAAATATCATTGAAACAAAACTTGAAAATTCAATTCAATTATGGCACCTCAAAAAACTTTAAATTTGAGACTACAAACCAACTTATTCCCTTTTCAGTTTGTAGTTCATAAATCTTTATGATGGATTGAAAATTTCAACGCACGTTGAGATTCAGTGGGGTTCTCTATTTTATATAATAACTGGGATACTTCACAATAATTATCGTCATCTCTGACATTTGGGTAAGTATAAATATAACCGCACTCATTCTTTGTAACCTTAGGACGCAGACACTCTACTTGATACAAATTTTTAACGTTATCTATGCTTAAAATCTTACCAATGTATCTTTTATCAGAATTTGTATCTTCCATTATGAATTTTACCACAAGCCAATTGTCAACATTCCATTGGACAGCTTTTTCATCCATATTAGTATCTTCATCCGCATTATCCTTGAATCTCTTTACAGAAGGTGGCTCGTTCAACAGAGAGGATTTATTACTCACAGGTGGTATAGGTTCATCAATATCGCTGTTACCTAGCATTTTGACCTTCAAAGAAAGAGCAAAAAAAAAATGTCAGGCTATGTGCTGCAACCAGTAGGTACTATCGCATTGGCGTTTCATCATCATTCTGACAAACCTTTTTTCAACTTCTTTTTTTGCGATGGAGTGTAATTTTCTTTCTCCTTTGGGTCCCGATCTTCCTCCTCCAGTTCTCAAAGGAAAACAACAAGTTGATCAAAACTACCTGCTTCCTGTAACGTATTTAGAAAAAATGATTAATAGTTAAATGAAATATTGTTCTATTTGTCTTTTTAGCAGTTACCTACTCACTTTTTGCATGATCCAGGAAGGATGAGTGATGACTGGTATGAACGGTTTTCGCTTTCGAGGCTTCTTGGCAAGCCCAGGCTTTATACCAAAGTTTCCTTCCAATAATTCAGTCACGCTTTCTTGTCCCATCTTCTCTGGCTGCGGTAATACAGGAGTAAATTTTTTCACAAGCTCGGGAGGAAAAACCAGATTTTCTTCAGGAGGCAAAGGAGAGGAAGTCGTGAGTCCTTCAACATGTTTGGTAGTCAATTCTTCACCGCATACTTCCTCAGTTGTATGAGGGTAAGCCATTCCTTCTAAACTTTGAATAAGTGTGGAATCCAACTCATTCAGAGGAGTCTCTATTTCATACACTCCATTACCATCAACATCTTTGAGATTCAAGAGAATTGAGTCATCTCGTAAATTTTCACTCAGATTATAAACACCACTATCTTTATCTGTGTTGCTGCTACTCATATCTATGTAGGTTAACCAAACTGAATACAGTGCTCCATAATACTCAATACCACTCCAAAGATCGTTACCTGCTGCCTTGCATTCTTTGAAATTAGCCAAAATAGTTCTAGGTATAGCTCTTTCAAGGTACTCCAAATGGCTCACATCCTCACTTATACTTTTTGTATCTGTATTTTCTACTTGAGGGGTATCCTTTAACGATTTCAACAACTTCTTTGCATAATCAAAATAATCGGCTCCAAACGGGACCAACGCACAGGAACGAAATCCATTTATCAAAGCATCCGTGAAATCAGACTGAAGGAGTACATAGTGCATGAGAAGTGGAACATGATGTACCTGGACATTCACAGCTAATTTCATTGCTGCCTTAAATTTTCGCAAATATTGTCTCCATTTTGACTTCAGAGGAAAGAAAAAGGCAACGTCTAATGGCTGCATCATGGATGTGGTATTTGGGTATAGAATTACAATTCTTATCCTTTTTTCACAACAGAATTTGGACAGCTGTAAAGTCAAATGAGACTGATGGCCATCCAGTATTAAAATTACAGGAAACTCCATGCCCTTTGCAACTAGCCATGGATAAAATTTTTCACAGATGTATTCAAAGAAACTTAATCCCGTCATCCAACCTTTCTCAGTTTTACTATAATGCCATCCATCAGGGTGACTTTCTTTAACTTTTGGTGGCGTCCCAATCTGCAAGATATGACCTCGAAGTGACGTGGGAATTCTGACTCTGACTTTATGACGACGTGACAATAATTTTAACCAATCAGAATTCTGGAAATAAATTTACCATAATAGTGTCATCTATGACACAATGACTAATTAGTGCCGTTTTTATGACGCATGACGTCATCAGTGTCACTCTATGTTGAAGAAGTCACTGATGGCAGCATTGTGACTATATGACTTTGTGGCATTAGCATGACTCGCTTATAATGACACATTATTAACCATCATGTGACCTTGTTGTGACACAACTGTGGTATTTTTGTGACCTTTCATTGTAGCCCCTCCTTTCTCAGATTCCATGGAAAGCTTTTGCAATTAAAAATTTTGTAAAACAAGTAATAATTGGAATAATAACATACATCAGATTAAGTCGTATTTAAAAGTGTATTAAAATATATAACAGCTGTATAAAAACATCACTAAAAATCACATCACAAAAAAATATTCACTATTTAAAATTTTGTAAAACAAATGATGGTTGTATGCTAGTAGAGAAATAATGATAACACACCAACTCATTAGTACTATAAAATTTGTTATAATCAATTTTAATGAACACCGAGAGCTTATTGGATAATATAAAAAGGAACAAAAAATAACCCAACTATATAAATATGTCGTATTAGAAAATGATTGCAATGCTTTGTTTACTCGACTAGCAGGACTGTCTTTAGTTGGTTGGCATCGGGAATATTCAATGGGACCAATTACCAAAAATCTTGAAATTTTATCTTTCCTTTTTCCTTTCTTGCGGCTTCCCTTCGATCATCATATGCCCCATAATTCAGTTTCTTTTTTGCACACCTCATACACCTGAACGAAACGATGGACAAAATTGAAAAATGTTCCGCAAACATCCCAAGATTTTCAAAGACACTAAATTCTGTTTTGAAGACGAACTAGAGATCAAGATCGAGCTATTCAGTAGAAAAACGAGAAATCCTCCCCCCCCCCCATTCTCTCATCAGAAAGAAAGTTTGCTTCAGGAATTATTTTCATTCAACTGCTTTGAAACTTTGAAAAATTCTAGACATTGAAAGCACAAGAGTATACTCCACACAAGAAAATTACAAGCCTGTAAGTCAAAAGATTCCCCCAAAAGGAACATTTCCGAATCTGAAGTACAATTGTCAAATTGTTATTTTTAAAATGCACAACTTGGTTCATCTTCTAGGTTTAGGTATTTTCACTGCTTTCTTCCTCACCTAGTATCACCCATGCCATAGGCCTGCACAAATGAGAATCAGAATTATATTATACTGACCATTTTTGTTTTCACCACAATGAGCAATGAACTACAAAAAATTGTCCCATATCTTGCGAATAATAAATCACAAAAATTATATGTACTCAATATTATTTTTGAAATCGTGCATCATTCGTAGCCCATGGACAAATTCTGAATAATCATTCTGGAAAAAAGTATTCCAGGAAAATTTACGATCATCAACCTTTTGAAAATTATGGTCTCCCATAATAAGCCTCTGGTGTTTTTTTAGTCATTACGTGTTTCGGCAGGTACAAAAAACTTGAAAAGCGAAATAATGAGCTTCTGAACTTTCTGCTCCAGTATTAGCCTCCCTCAGCCTCCAAAAAAAAAGACTGGTTACTCCACTGTATTCAAGACACCCATTACAAGGCCCCAACATTTTAGATGACCCTCACAAGCTCTCTATCTTCACCGCTACCAGTCCCCCGTCGTAGGATAACCTCACGGAAAGCGCCGAGAAGTAGTTTTCTCAAATTTTTTTGTATACGTATCAAGCTACATAGTTTGATTTCAGGTATGATAACATTACCCCACAAGCTTCCGCCTACTCGGGGATGAATTGCCTATGAAGTGGAAGATTTGGAAAATGACCAGTTTGGAGAGGGAGGGAGGAAGAGATAGAGAGAGAGAGAGAAAATTTACCACCAACCTTCTATCAGATACTTCCATTAACTATCTCCAAGAGGAAGAGGAAAATAAACGGTGAGTAGGCAACCAGGAATTTTTCCAAGGAGGTGGAGGATTTCACTTTCCTCTCTCAACACTAAGAAAATAAAATTCTTCTCCTTCCTCAAGGGAACAATTCCTGGTAACCTATCCTGCCCGTTCATCGTCCCTATTTCCTATGATATCCTACCTACCTACCCAGAAGGGTCTCATGATGATCGAAGAGGAAAGCATTGCATTGACCCGAAAGAAAGCTCGTGAAAGAGAAGCACCTGACGCCTGCATACTATGCACCCTGCACTCCAGCTTCCTCAAAGGCAGCGTCTATCTCTTTATCTCCTGTAGGTGAAAAATCAAATGATACTACTAGATCACCTGCAGCGGAGATGGCATTTGCAGAATTGTTTAGATTTTCATCACCTGCAACGGAGATGGAACTTGCAGAATTGTTTGGATTTTCATCACCTGTAACGGAGATGACACTTGCAGAATTGTTTGGATTTTCATCAGTGCTATTGTTTATTAATTTTCGTTTCGCTGTTTGGCGCTTCGAACGCAGCCAGCGCTGGGCAATGGCGCGTATTTGCTTTTTCTTGTTCTTTTTTCTCCAAATATCTTCGTTACCCACCATGGGTAAGATAAGTGTCCAAGTAGTCAAATATTCTATTGGACAGAAAAATAATGATAACGTCAGTTGTGTTCATGATAATAATGATGATGATAAAGGTAATAATAAAAATAATAATAACACCATCCCTCACATTCTCCTAACCTGTCCGGAACACAACTCCATCCAATCCTCTTCATCGTTCCGTCCTACCCTCCCTGAGGTCCTCTCTGACACACCTACTCTTATCTCTTTCCTCCAACGAACTCAACTCTTCCCCTTAGGCTAACCCCCTCGTCCGTGCCTCTGGCCATTGCAGCAGGACATGGCATGATAAACTGATGTATGAAATAAATGAATGAAAATAAATATTGTTTTAAAGGACTTTATTCGTTGTTGTGGCCCGCTCAACGTGGCTTCCATCCCCCAGGTATTTTCGCTCGTATGTCCACAAATAAATATTTTAAAGACATTATGAAATAATTATACCTTCGAACATATCATAAAACGCAGTTTGTATAAAACTGCCGATCTTGACGGAACAGCTAATTCCGTCTTTGTGAAGCATGGAATTTAGCAGTTCCATGCCCGGTTCCAGCTTGTCCGTCGGATTAAAACAGTACAGGAATCTTTTCTGCAACACGAAATGTAGATATATGAACTTATCATTCTTCTGAATGGAATGGAATGGAAAAGAGGGAAAGTGCAGAGCAATGGATCAGTTACAGGGTGGATAATACCGAAGTTCTTAGCTGCTTGATTCTAAAATAAATAAAAAAACATAATGAACCAGTTGATAATGTAAGTCTCCACAAATATTAATATCGGCGCCTGCCTAAATATGGCTTTATCTGCTGGACTATTAATATCATAGAAGAAATTTCTTATTAATTAGTTTCACTGGTAACCCCTCTCTGAAGGTCTATTATACATATGGGAGGCGGTAATTTATTTCTATTCTAGTTTCCTCCCCTCTGGTTCATAATTGAAATCAATGTGAAATATAGGGAGGATGGAGAATTTACAGTTAGACACAATAAGTACACTATAATTCAAGGCTGTTCCCACTTACCAATTTTTCACGCGTATTTGAATTATAAGACGGAGAGGTCTGGTCAATCCTTGAATCCAGATCCAAGAGAGCTGCTCCGTCTTTCAGGGGAAAACAGAGCTCTCGTCGTAGCTGATATGCCACGGGAGTCCGCATCACCCGCACTGGCGGATTTTGCTTCCTTGCGACACTAGGTGTTTCAGGTGCTGTTGGGGTAGCTGAGGAAAAGGAGAAATAAATAATTATTTGTACATTTTTTAACATAAATTATTATCAGGATATTATCAACAGATCTCAAAAATCTTACTTAGTTAACTTTGGATGTCGTGTATTCTTTTTGCCCTTCATCATCTAGTAATATACCCGCCTACTATTTTTTGTTTTTTGGTGCAGGGAGATGGCCCGGGTGGTTAAGTTATCACTCCGAACCCTCCCAGAAAGAAGAAATTTAGGAAAATGAAATTCGAAAAGCATCCCAGCAAATGAACCAAGTAATAAATGATTTGTACATGAAATTCCCTCTTCCTCTCCGAAAAACAGTCTGCATCAGCTTTTACAGTGGCGGTTCACACTTTTACATATAAAAAGTTATTTCATATTTATGAGTAATTTTATTTTTCTGTCATTACATGCGACTATACCTCTTCATTTTTCACTAAAGCAATATACCAAATAATTTCTCCATCAGCAGGTCTCCAACTGACCTTTTCTCGAGATAGTTTAATACTTTTAATGCCTGTCACGCAAGGCCTTGCCATTTAACTGGTTAGCCGGAGTCTGTGTGTCATTCCAATCTTTTCGAAGGGTGAAGGTCTAACACTTCAATTTTTATGTTCAATGACATCTACCTCTTCATTTTGGATCCAAGCGTAACAAATTCATTTTCCTGGCTGATCACCATTTAATTTTTCTCCTTGATAGTCTAAAATTACATTTCAGTTCACGAAGTCTATTGATTTATTTTTCCTGTAGAAGGCGTAAACTCTTATCTCATAAGATCTGCCACTTCCTCCTGTGGTGCACAAATTATTTCTATCACTCTGCCTCAGAAGAACTATGACATGGATTCTTTCTTAATAAATTTAAAAGGCCTACTCCTTCATTTCTTCTTCAAAATATTCTACTTTTCAACGGTATCCTAACCGGTTTACCACTTCATTTCTATCTCCAAGTCTAGATTTCATTTCTGTATCAGCAGGTCTATAGCTCTTTATTGTATTTCTGGAAGGTCTATTACTTAATTTATTCTTCAGTCCACTACATCCATTCTCTCTCAGAAAATCTGCCACTTCATTTCTACCTGAGAACTTCTCTTCATTTATTGTGATGTTTCTTTTCTTAAATATCCATTACCTGCTTCACGTGTACAGGAAAAAGTAGCAATAATAATGTTGAAAATGCTTCGTGCAGGATTATGTTTTGGACAATTGTTTCGCTATATCTGCTAAATATCAGGGGTGGTTCTAAACCATGTCCAAAATTAAATGACTCACATCACAATAAATTCTTAGCAAACATGTCAAGAAATTTCCATTAGCCTAGCACTGGTGCTAATATGATAATATGTAAAAAAAAATGTAACCTACCAGTGGTAATGTTGGCACCGGATGATATGTATTCCCACATATTCGTCACTAATTCAATTAATTTCTGCTGCTCTTTTCGTAAAGAATTAACTTCAGCCTCTAAACGTATCATCACTTCCCTAGTATTTCGCTCTGCATCAGTTGCTCTTACGTGTATAGAAAAGGAGATGTTTTCTAAAAAAAATTTTAAAAAAAATTTAAAAAAATGATTTCCCTCAGAATGAGTAGGTATTTAAAGTAAGAAAATGTGGAATCAGGTCTTAAATCTCAAAATCAATGTTCAAGTGTCGATTTATCAAGGTAATGACATTAAAAAATGAAAGTGGTACTATAATTCATAACTTTGCGAGAGTGATCTTACCTTGTCCATTTGAATCACCGAACAGAGCTGTCGTTGAAGTTCTTGGGGAAGCTGTATAATGTGGTACTGATAGCTCGTCAGCTAATATTGACGTTATTTCCACACCTGAAAGATCGAAATACATATAGTTCAGAGCATACCTACATTTAATTTCAAGTTCCTAGTTTTGCAAGTATCAAAGTAGTATATGGGTCGGTATAGGACACTTTCCACGTGGGTCCCTGACCCGTCAGTAAGTGGTGTGCGCATCCATAACCAACCGTTGGTTTAAAAAATCGTTGTTTTTTTCTTTTTTTTTATGTACACTTATACTTGGAATTATTTTTTTACTATGACAGAAATTTTTTCGTAATGGGTTTTAATTTTTTTGTAACGGTTTTTAATTTTTTCTTTTTTTCTATGACTTAGAATTTTTTCTTTTCTTCTTTTTTTTGTACACTTATACTTGGAAATTTTTACTATGACTTAGAAATATTTTTTCTCTCGAATACTTGTTGATTAAATTATTATCCCCTCCCTTTTTACCCAAGTATAATTCTTACAACCTATAATTTTTTTGCAACTTATAATTTTTCCAACCAATATTTTTTTACTAACCTATATAATATTTTTTACCGACTTATAACTTTTGTAGTTTCACCTACTAACCTGAACATCTAAAGTTATAATTTTTCTTAAGTCGGGACAATATTATTCGGGACATTATTCGGGACATTATTCGGGACAATATTCAGGACATTATTCGGGACAATATTATTCGGGACATTATTCGGGACAATATTATTCGGGACATTATTCGGGACAATGACTGGACCTGAAACACAAAAACTGACTGTAACATTAAAAAAGAACACAAAATACAAAAGTGAACATACAAAATGAAAAATTAAACACAAAAACATGATACAAAAGTAAAACTTAGTTGAATACACTATGATGACTGGACCTGAAACATAAAAACTGACTGTAACATACAAAATGAAAAATCAAACACAGAAACATAATACAAAAGTAAAACTTACTTGAATACACTATGATGAGTCGACCTGAAACATAAAAACTGACTGTAACATTAAAAAAGAACACAAAATACAAAAGTGAACATACAAAATGAAAAATTAAACACAAAAACATGATACAAAAGTAAAACTTAGTTGAATACACTATGATGACTGGACCTGAAACATAAAAACTGACTGTAACATTAAAAAGAACACAAAATATAAATGTGAACGTATACAAAATGAAAAATCAAACACAGAAACATAATACAAAAGTAAAACTTACTTGAATACACTATGATGAGTCGACCTGAAACATAAAAACTGACTGTAATATTAAAAAAGAACACAAAATATAAAAGTGAACATACAAAATGAAAAATCAAACACAAAAACATGATACAAAAGTAAAACTTAGTTGAATACACTATGATGACTGGACCTGAAACATAAAAACTGACTGTAACATTAAAAAAGAACACAAAATATAAATGTGAACGTATACAAAATGAAAAATCAAACACAGAAACATAATACAAAAGTAAAACTTACTTGAATACACTATGATGACTAGACCTAAAACATACAAACTGATTATAAGGTGAAAAATATACACAAAATATAAAAGTGAACATACAAAATGAAAAATTAAACAGTAAAACTTACTTGGGGACTAAAAACACAAAAACATATATACAAACTATATACTATACATTATTTTTATTTTTTATACCCATAGGGCACAGTGTCAAAGTCTGTCCTAATTACACATTTATCAAATCCGAAACTAAATGTCTTTACTTCGCCTATATTTACAATGTTTTTTGTCAAAACGTCACGTTTCAAGGCGGTATTACGAGTCTCAATTTTTTCAACCTCACCGTTAATTACACGTTCCATGGCGGGACCGTTCAATTTAGCGGCATTTTTATGGTGCAGTCTGAATCCTTTAATTTTAGTCGTCTCCTTACCGCTGTCTGTCTTATAGTAGTACAATTTTGGTCCAGTTGTTAGGAACTTGGTGATGTGTCCACCACCTAGCTCATCAGTCCACTCTCCAAGACAGTCACCAGTGGCCACAGTATTACACCCATTGTCACGGTAAATTATCGAGTCGGTGTCACAGTATAGGACGTTTTGGTCTAGTTTTGATAATTGGTCGTACAGTCTGAGTCGAGCGTTAGCGGTGGTATACACGGCAACAAAAATATTAGTATTGTAATTATCCTCGACAAACTGATCCTTGTACTTGAAATTTACCTGAATCATCTCGTCTGAAATGTAAAACACATTCAGGTCTTTTAAGCGATCGTCAAGGAGAATCTCGTAGAAGCGTCGGGGGTCTTTAACAAATTCCGTAGTCGCCATATTGGGGCGCTGTCCAAATTTTCCCCAGAGACTATTTAGACAAAGCTTAGCCACGGCCCTCCTCCCTGGGTTGACTGCCACGCGATTAATATCCAACGTTATCCCCATTTTGTCTTTTACATCCTGGATGTACGCTTCATTAGTCGGGAAATTATGGGGACTGGACTCTAATTTAATTTTCATAAAGTCCTCGATGTAACCTCTCCACAATTCTTTGGACGAGTCAAAGTGCCACACTTCATAAATTTCTTCAATTTTATAACCTTTTGCCAGGGCGACACTAATCTCAGCCGTTGACCAAGTACCCATGAAGGCGCGTTCAGTCACAGTATGAGTACATTCTTCACACTGCATTTGGGCACATTTTAAACAT
>JAJSSI010000021.1:128876-145213 GCA_031841125.1 Acanthococcus lagerstroemiae | reverse complement strand
TGGTAGTGAACCTATGTAAGCACACCTACTCTATGCTTCCCATTAAATTACTAGTAGTGCTATGGTAGTGAACCTATGTGAGCACACCTATTCTATGCTTCCCATTAAACTACTAGTAGTGCTACCATAGTGAACCTTTATAAGCACACCTATGCGTCGCCTCCTATTACACTATTAGTAGTGCTACTGTAGTGGAACAATATAAGCATTTCCATTGTATGCTCCCATTAAAATGACAGTAGTACTCTGGTAGTACATATCTCTTATTGGTAGTGCTATGTAGAATGTACTTTTATCATCTCTCAGATTGAGATAACTCACTAGGAACGACTCAAAAAATGTAGGACAAAGTTTCGCATGCGTGAGAGTTCTAACACATTACTGTAACATGTTTATACAATTAAAATAAAGTGGAAAATATTCCTTAAGGAATGAGAAGAAAACAGATTTATTCGTAAATAATCTATCAAAATTACAAGTCTGTAAAAAAATAATAGGTACCCAAACGAATAAATGTTTAAAAAAAATTATATATAATATATATAATACACAGACAAGCCCATTACTGTACTCAACATGTTTACTAAGCAAGGCGTAGATCGATGAAGGGACATAGATACATCACTTCAGTGTGAGGTATCAGAAGTTGAAATAGTGGTAAAGGTATAGGCATGTTTCTCAAGCACAGAAAAAGTTCCAAAATAGTAACCTGACAAGTAAGGTCTATGGAATCCAACCAGGTGCTTACAGAAAAATTATTGCGGTGTCATTTTATAGCCTGAACTCTCAGCTTTTCGAAGATTACGTGTAGGTCCAGGCATTTTTCAGTCTGTAATCACAAGGTACAAGCGAGAAACTGCCTTGTGGTTGGTGACTTTGCCGCATGCCAATTTCTGTTGTGATCAGTTTAAAAGTTAAAATTCGCGAGCTTTCGTCACTTTCGCCAGGGAGTTTTGAATTTTGAATTTACCTAGATGTAATTCGACGTTGTTTTGAGATGCCAAGAACATATGTATAAAAGACAAGAAGGGTGTCTCACCCATTCTGATTATACCCGAGAAACACTTGCATGGGCTATCGCCCAGGGCGGCACATTTCGAAAATATTATATTATCAAATAATTGAGAGAAAAAAAAAGAAAGAAAAAGAAACTGAAGTAGGTGCACGTCATAGGTGCCTTTTATGCCTAATCAGTAATAACGTTCTTGTTCAATTTTGGCCTAAGGCTTTGAAATCCTATGAAGAAAGCCTTACTGAGAAATCAATAACGAAAAATAATGCCAGAGGCCTTCGCATCAGATTGGAACGTTTTGAGTCTGCTATTATGGCAAGTGTTTGGTCCGTTTTATTGAATCGTTTTGCTACTGTAAATCGTAAATTAAAAGGAGTTAATACTTAAGTATGGCGGGTGTGCTTGATCTTTATAAATCTGTTATTCAACTGGTAGAAGATACACATCTAAATTTCCAACTTTACGAAGACAGAGGGAAGAAAATTTTTAATTGAGACAGTATGAGAAAGATGTACGGCGAAAGAAAACAAGGAAATGTAGGTCTGTTGAAACAAATGAGGGAGAAATCACGTTTGATGGATAAGAATATTTTAGAATGAATAGATTCAACATTATTCTCGATCAACTTTATATACTCCGGATATGAAAATATCTTCAAAAAAATTGAGGTACTTATGAGTCTTGGTGCTTTAGACGACGAAGCGTTGAGGGAAAAAGCAAAAACTTTCCAAAGTTTCTTCATAAAGATTTAGAGTGTCCTCATTTCAAAGATGAACTGCGCCATTTTCAAAGATATTGTCAAGAAAGAAAAAAAAACAAAAAAAAACTGAAAATGATACTCCCTCACAATTACTTAAACACATTCGAGAAAATAACCTGGAAACAGTGTTCCTCAATGTTGACATCGCCTACAGAATGTTCATTGCCACTGCGGTTACAAATTGTAGCGCAGAACGATCTTTCTCTTGCTTGAAACATTTGTTACGTTTCACCCAGGCCCAGGATCGATACTACATATTTGATGACTTTAGCAGTGGAGGCGGAGTTATTTTTACAAAAAATAAATTTTGATGAAGTGATTTAAAATTTTGCAGAGAAAAAAGCTCAAGAAAATCTGTAGTATGAGCTGACTGGAGTTTGATGTAAAAATGTTATCTAATAGGTATTTTTATTTGACAGTTTGATTGTTGTTTTAGTATTCACTGTACCATATTTGTAAAATGAAAAAAAAAAATTAATTATTTCCAGCTTGTTTTGAAAATGCAAATGCAGTGAAGTGAAAAATTCAACTTCGAAAACTGACTAAGAATAAATTTTGAAAACGTTTGTAGGCTAATGGCAACAACACTGAAAAGAAAGATGAGGGCGGCAATTCCTTATGTGCCCATATCGTCAGAAACCCTGAATCCGCCCCTGGCTTCACCCCCCCTCCCCTCTCCTCACCAGATCAAACCGGGAAAACCCCTACCCATAATTGGTAGTTTACCTTACTTTAGTACCTACAATAGAAAGTAAATAAAATCATTTTTTGGAAAGTCATCCATCATCAGCACTCAGTAGTCTTTAGAGGTGTTTTCTGCTCTTTCATATATCTTCTGCGCGTAGAATTTTGATTTTTAAACCAGGCATATACAGTCTGTGTAGCTTTCCGTATTTTGTTAGCATGCTCATTTGAGTAGTGCACACTGGCACAGGAAACTGTAACAAATGAAAGTATAAAAAATACAACTACTACTACTATTAATAATAATAATAATAATAACAACAACACTGCTCAACAATTTAAAATTTTCAGAAAATTACTGGAACGAGAGAATATGTGATTCTTGAATAAGTACTTTTCACTGAATTCAATAACGTTTTCCATTTTTCGATAACAAGCATAGATTTCTTGTAATGTTGTTATTTACTATCGGCATAACTGTTGCTGTGGATTGTCACAGAACGCATCGACGATAGTATCAGTATCAGAGCATGAGAAACTGAGTTATGTTGCACGACGATGCAAGGCGATTGTCGCGAATGAAGAGGAAGATTCTGAGAAATTTTGACGTGTATCGAAAAAACGAAAGACGGCACTGAATCCAGCGTGACAGTTATTTCAAGAATCATCGATTGTGCTTCCAGTAATTTTTTGGCTGTCAAGTATATGTAGAGTAATAATAACAGGGCGTAAATTTTTAATAACTGAACTGCAGTCTTTCTTGGAATCCTAATCGAATGAAAGTCTAGATTAGAACAGACAAAATTCCCAGGACGTCATTAGTGTCCGATCCGCACCTAAAAAATGCGTGAAAAGTATGTAAGGTAGCTTCTGTTTCTCCTTTGTGCTTTGTTTACTTTCCTCTTACATGCTATTTTCCCTGAGAAAAAAAATTGTGTTTTAGAAAAATCAATCAGTATTTCGAAATGTATAAAGAATTAAAAGTTCATATTTACAGTTATGAAGGATGTTCATTTTTAAATTTAAACATTCTTCATTACCTTACTTATAACTCATATTCGAAATATTGATCAGTTTCTGGAGCAATATTTTAGATGTGAAGCAGGTTAATGGGAAATCAGTCTATTATAACCTATCACACTTATCGCAAAGATTAGGTCTGATTGAAAAGATAAGTTATAAGAAGAGAGGAGAAAGTAAGTAGTCGAGAATAGGAAATACTGAGGGGAAAAATCTGGAAAAAGTTTTAATGTCACTGTAGATGCTGATAATAATGAAATAATAGTGCACACTATATTATATACATAGGTATAGTAACAGGAGTTGACTCACCCAAGTCAAACGGCCTGAACGAAAGACTGAATCAGACCTTAGTGAACAGAATACGATGTAGAATGAACGAAAAGTCAGGAAATAAAAAAGCGTGGACAACAATTGCCAAACAATGTGTTGACGAATACAATGACACCATGCACAGTGTAACAGGTTTTGCTCCCAGTTATCTAATGTATGGAAAATTACCAGATACAGTACCAATAGAAATACGAGAGCAAAATGATTTTCAGAAAGACAGAAAATTAGCATATGTAAATTCATTACGAGATCATCACGAAAGGAACAAAGAAAGACTAAAACCAACAGGAGAAACGTATGATTTCAAAGTGGGGGAACCAGTATACATCGAAAATGGAAATAAGCTAAACAGAGAAAAGTTAGACGAAATTAGGATAGGCCCCCTAAAAATTGTAGAAAAAAGGTTTAATTCAGTCTATGCTATCAAGGTGAATGAAAATAGAACAAAAAACACACGATTCCGTTTTCACGATCCGAGGGTTATGCAGGACCCGGAGAACCATAGGAACACCCCATTGTTAACCAGTGAGATTCAGGTCAGAGTCGCCTGTATAAAAAAAAAAAAAAAAAAAAAAAAAACCTAATTACATGATAAAAATGTGCTTCAAATTTTTGTAGAGAAAGAACACTTACCACACGAGTGCAGCAGACGTGAAAATGCATCTCACAAATAGAAAATTTCTGCAACAAATCGCAATTAAA
Source organism: Acanthococcus lagerstroemiae (assembly GCA_031841125.1). Classification (NCBI taxonomy): domain Eukaryota; kingdom Metazoa; phylum Arthropoda; class Insecta; order Hemiptera; family Eriococcidae; genus Acanthococcus; species Acanthococcus lagerstroemiae. The sequence continues at coordinate 140,702 of JAJSSI010000021.1, read as the reverse complement.
TATAAGAGTACGAATATCAGACTATACGAAAAGGGATTGTCAGAATTTCATAAGAAATTACTTACCTGTAGATGGAATTTGATTATACGATACGATACAAAGGGAAAATATCCACGAACAATTAGGCAAACTAAGAAACCGATCAAAAACGTTATGAACGCAAAGTAATTTAAGATACATTGTAAATATAGCGTTACCATATTGTAAAAATATTAAAAAAGAAAAAAAAAAATTCTGGAAAATCGCATGCTCCAATTTTCCAGTTTTGGTGGGGGGATGTAAGAATGAGACATCTCATTTTTATCTAGTTTCATGTTCTTTCGTGCATGTGGGCATTCGGTTTTTCGGCATTGCAAGAAGCACACATCGTTCGTTCAACAGTCACCCGAGTTCGCGACTTCACGTTAATTTTGCTTCGGAATAAAGCGGTAAAATTGACGTCGACGTGTTTTTATTTCAAGTGAGAACAATCCAACTTACATGCATACTTATTACACTCCTTTACAAAGTGTGAGTGATTGTAGGGTGCACCAATGTACTAACTACTTACGCATCAAATGTAATTTAATTTGATTATCGATTTTTTGTGTAGCAACGATGATGTAAAAGAATACCATCACCATCGATGTGGAAGTGGAAATTTGGGATTAGTAGGAAGACACTACAATGTAACATTAATTATTAAGATCATTATATAGGAATAGAAAAACTAGGGCTAATGTTCCTCCCTAAGAAATGGAGTAAAGAACACAGGAAATTATATTAAGCAAAAAACTCAAAATGAATCAGTCTTAAAATATCATTTATATATATACAGTGTTCAAGGCGTAAGCAGCATGAGCGATTGCTCTGATTACTGGTCCACTAAAATGAGCAAGTTCAAATCCTGGGCTTGTACAGTACATCATTCTGGAAAAACTTTCTTGTAGGCCGTCCTTTTAGTCTTTTGACTATCTTTTTTTTTCTTCTTCAAGTGCAGTCATTACTTGAATTTTATTTAAAACTGTGTTAAAAATGAAATTTGTAGTAAGTATTATGAAAGAGTATCTCTGGCGACTTTCGTCTTTGGTTTATAACTGCAGTTTTTTATTTGAAATTTTCAATGTATACTGCACCTTTTGTAATACATTCGTTATTCAACACTGTCAAATATATTTCAGGCGAAGAAATAAAATAATGACTGCTCAACTATTATTACTTTCATCCCGAAAATACCGCAGCCGCATTTAATTAGTTTTATAAGTAACATCAAACACTAGAGAACAGAAGAAAAAGAAAAAAAAAACCATTTTGTCCAGTACGGTCTTCAACTATACAAGTACTAAATAGAATAAGAAATTACAAATTTTACAATTTACAAACTCTATAATTTCATACGAGAATCGATCATCCATCTTCCAACCGCTTCAAATTCTGCCGAGAATTCGAATTCCAAAGCATAACAGATAACAGCATAAGAATTCGAATTCGCAAGCACTTGAATCGAATTCGCGTGAATTGGATTCAAAAAGAATCGAATTCGAAAAGAATTCGGAAGTATCCGATTCGAAAGAATCAAATTCGGAAAGAATTCGGAAGAATTGGATTTGAAAGAATCGAATTCGGAAAGAATCGTTGAGAATCGAATTTTTTAATCGAATTCGAATCTAAATCCCTGAACGTGCGGCAATTAAAGCATTTTCTACCGCAACGTCAAGCAACTTTTTTTCGTAAAAATTGTCCATTTTAGCAGAAATGAATTCGATTAACTGAATAAGGTTAGAAGCTTTTTGCCGCTCAAATATTCGATCTTTCAAAATTCGCATAGTAGTTTCGGCGTAATTGTTCGTATTGTTGTTCCTGGACAAATCGGTTCTAAAGCAATGAGCCCAGTCTTCTTTTATCACCCATAAAAGTCATTGACGTATTTCCGCATGTTATCATTCATCAAATCGTTCATTCGCATGAGAGCATTATATTTCTTATTCAATTCATCTTCATTTCTCTCGTAAACTAGCTGCCGTATTACAGTATACAATTCCGCTCTTTGTAGTTCAGGAATTCCAACTTCTTTCTTCCAAAGATGCCGCCACAATGCTTGAAGAATGTGGAATGTGCATAACAACAATCTTGCATTTGGAAACACTTGAGCAATACCATTCCTTTCTGAAGTTGAATAATTATAGTCATTACAATCGCAGGTCCTTCGGAGGCACGCTTAAAACAAGCCTGCTCACCAATTACTTTGAGAAGCAGCTTTAATCCTGTTGCTAAGGAATCTCCTTTTTCAGTACTAGTTATTATTACACCTAATGGCAAGGCTCCAGCAAAACTATGCGTTAGCAACAGAAATACCCGCCGGTGCTGCATTTTATCAAAATTACCAGTACTGTCTATAAACATCATCTCTGAAGAGTATGACCACAGTTGGTGCACACGTTTCATTAAAGGAGTGCAAATTGCTATGATTAGACTGCCATCAAAGACCATCGTTTCAACAAATTCTTTTAAATTCATACCTTCGATTTTTTTAGTAACAGTGTTGTAATCATCTTCAATGTCTCCATAAGCTTTTTGTTGAATAGAATGGTACAGCCTGAAAACCATAACACCATTAGGATGAAACACCCAATGCAGTCAGACCCTGGTAAGTCAAAATCATAGATAAGTCGAACAAATCTCTTCAGTACTTATGTATTCCCATTTAAACCTGTACTTTCTCCCCCTAAATAAGTCGAATGCGCACAATTCAGTTCTCCAGTGGTAATTGGGAGTGTCAGTATGTACATTAATCATTTCATTATGGCTCCTCGTGAACCATGTGCACTAAAACTTAAAAGACCAATATTTCAGCACCTAGTAATACATAATACAGTAGGGTAGATGCGCCATTTGTGGCCACTTTAAGAAATTTTCAACTTTGAGAAGTCATTATAAATCATTATTGAGGCAAACAGAAATTAATTTTCACTTTATTAGGGTCTCACATCTATCTTCTGCCAGGAAATATATTTTAAATCTGAAAATATACACCACGAATTCTTCTTTTGAGGGAAATGTGAAAAATGTTCGAAAATCCCATTTGTGGCCACTTTCGTCCTTATGTGGCCATCTAATCTTACCATTTGTGGCCACTTTTATTTTTATCACAAAAGAATGCTCGTTTGACATTTCTGGGTCGAATTTTTTCACTTTTTCGGACTATTTATTATTACTTTACTATATTTTAGTAATTTTCTTGCTCTTCAATGCAGTTAATACATAATCAAAAGAAAAAAATGTATTTAGAAATGCCATATAGCGAAATACCAAGGAAATTTATCGTAATTTGGCTTTATCGCCATAGAATTGATGTTGTGTATTGAAATAATACATAACTTTGGAAAAAATTCTTAAAAATTAATGAAAAGTAGGTACATGTGAACCAACAATATGGAATTCTTAAAAATTAATGAAAGTATAAACCAACAATAAGGAAGTACGTGTAGCACCAAACGTATAGATATCTTAAAAATCACAATAGTAACAATCTTGAAACTTAAACTCAATTAAGAAAACGTATGTCTTAAAACTACACAACGACTTTGAGCACTAGATTCTTTCACAAAAAAGAACTAGATAGCAGGTAATACTTTGGTAAAAATATCATTGAAACAAAACTTGAAAATTCAATTCAATTATGGCACCTCAAAAAACTTTAAATTTGAGACTACAAACCAACTTATTCCCTTTTCAGTTTGTAGTTCATAAATCTTTATGATGGATTGAAAATTTCAACGCACGTTGAGATTCAGTGGGTTTCTCTATTTTATATAATAGCTGGGATACTTCACAATAATTATCGTCATCTCTGACATTTGGGTAAGTATAAATATAACCGCACTCATTCTTTGTAACCTTAGGACGCAGACACTCTACTTGATACAAATTTTTAACGTTATCTATGCTTAAAATCTTACCAATGTATCTTTTATCAGAATTTGTATCTTCCATTATGAATTTTACCACAAGCCAATTGTCAACATTCCATTGGACAGCTTTTTCATCCATATTAGTATCTTCATCCGCATTATCCTTGAATCTCTTTACAGAAGGTGGCTCGTTCAACAGAGAGGATTTATTACTCACAGGTGGTATAGGTTCATCAATATCGCTGTTACCTAGCATTTTGACCTTCAAAGAAAGAGCAAAAAAAAAATGTCAGGCTATGTGCTGCAACCAGTAGGTACTATCGCATTGGCGTTTCATCATCATTCTGACAAACCTTTTTTCAACTTCTTTTTTTGCGATGGAGTGTAATTTTCTTTCTCCTTTGGGTCCCGATCTTCCTCCTCCAGTTCTCAAAGGAAAACAACAAGTTGATCAAAACTACCTGCTTCCTGTAACGTATTTAGAAAAAATGATTAATAGTTAAATGAAATATTGTTCTATTTGTCTTTTTAGCAGTTACCTACTCACTTTTTGCATGATCCAGGAAGGATGAGTGATGACTGGTATGAACGGTTTTCGCTTTCGAGGCTTCTTGGCAAGCCCAGGCTTTATACCAAAGTTTCCTTCCAATAATTCAGTCACGCTTTCTTGTCCCATCTTCTCTGGCTGCGGTAATACAGGAGTAAATTTTTTCACAAGCTCGGGAGGAAAAACCAGATTTTCTTCAGGAGGCAAAGGAGAGGAAGTCGTGAGTCCTTCAACATGTTTGGTAGTCAATTCTTCACCGCATACTTCCTCAGTTGTATGAGGGTAAGCTATTCCTTCTAAACTTTGAATAAGTGTGGAATCCAACTCATTCAGAGGAGTCTCTATTTCATACACTCCATTACCATCAACATCTTTGAGATTCAAGAGAATTGAGTCATCTCGTAAATTTTCACTCAGATTATAAACACCACTATCTTTATCTGTGTTGCTGCTACTCATATCTATGTAGGTTAACCAAACTGAATACAGTGCTCCATAATACTCAATACCACTCCAAAGATCGTTACCTGCTGCCTTGCATTCTTTGAAATTAGCCAAAATAGTTCTAGGTATAGCTCTTTCAAGGTACTCCAAATGGCTCACATCCTCACTTATACTTTTTGTATCTGTATTTTCTACTTGAGGGGTATCCTTTAACGATTTCAACAACTTCTTTGCATAATCAAAATAATCGGCTCCAAACGGGACCAACGCACAGGAACGAAATCCATTTATCAAAGCATCCGTGAAATCAGACTGAAGGAGTACATAGTGCATGAGAAGTGGAACATGATGTACCTGGACATTCACAGCTAATTTCATTGCTGCCTTAAATTTTCGCAAATATTGTCTCCATTTTGACTTCAGAGGAAAGAAAAAGGCAACGTCTAATGGCTGCATCATGGATGTGGTATTTGGGTATAGAATTACAATTCTTATCCTTTTTTCACAACAGAATTTGGACAGCTGTAAAGTCAAATGAGACTGATGGCCATCCAGTATTAAAATTACAGGAAACTCCATGCCCTTTGCAACTAGCCATGGATAAAATTTTTCACAGATGTATTCAAAGAAACTTAATCCCGTCATCCAACCTTTCTCAGTTTTACTATAATGCCATCCATCAGGGTGACTTTCTTTAACTTTTGGTGGCGTCCCAATCTGCAAGATATGACCTCGAAGTGACGTGGGAATTCTGACTCTGACTTTATGACGACGTGACAATAATTTTAACCAATCAGAATTCTGGAAATAAATTTACCATAATAGTGTCATCTATGACACAATGACTAATTAGTGCCGTTTTTATGACGCATGACGTCATCAGTGTCACTCTATGTTGAAGAAGTCACTGATGGCAGCATTGTGACTATATGACTTTGTGGCATTAGCATGACTCGCTTATAATGACACATTATTAACCATCATGTGACCTTGTTGTGACACAACTGTGGTATTTTTGTGACCTTTCATTGTAGCCCCTCCTTTCTCAGATTCCATGGAAAGCTTTTGCAATTAAAAATTTTGTAAAACAAGTAATAATTGGAATAATAACATACATCAGATTAAGTCGTATTTAAAAGTGTATTAAAATATATAACAGCTGTATAAAAACATCACTAAAAATCACATCACAAAAAATATTCACTATTTAAAATTTTGTAAAACAAATGATGGTTGTATGCTAGTAGAGAAATAATGATAACACACCAACTCATTAGTACTATAAAATTTGTTATAATCAATTTTAATGAACACCGAGAGCTTATTGGATAATATAAAAAGGAACAAAAAATAACCCAACTATATAAATATGTCGTATTAGAAAATGATTGCAATGCTTTGTTTACTCGACTAGCAGGACTGTCTTTAGTTGGTTGGCATCGGGAATATTCAATGGGACCAATTACCAAAAATCTTGAAATTTTATCTTTCCTTTTTCCTTTCTTGCGGCTTCCCTTCGATCATCATATGCCCCATAATTCAGTTTCTTTTTTGCACACCTCATACACCTGAACGAAACGATGGACAAAATTGAAAAATGTTCCGCAAACATCCCAAGATTTTCAAAGACACTAAATTCTGTTTTGAAGACGAACTAGAGATCAAGATCGAGCTATTCAGTAGAAAAACGAGAAATCCTCCCCCCCCCCCATTCTCTCATCAGAAAGAAAGTTTGCTTCAGGAATTATTTTCATTCAACTGCTTTGAAACTTTGAAAAATTCTAGACATTGAAAGCACAAGAGTATACTCCACACAAGAAAATTACAAGCCTGTAAGTCAAAAGATTCCCCCAAAAGGAACATTTCCGAATCTGAAGTACAATTGTCAAATTGTTATTTTTAAAATGCACAACTTGGTTCATCTTCTAGGTTTAGGTATTTTCACTGCTTTCTTCCTCACCTAGTATCACCCATGCCATAGGCCTGCACAAATGAGAATCAGAATTATATTATACTGACCATTTTTGTTTTCACCACAATGAGCAATGAACTACAAAAAATTGTCCCATATCTTGCGAATAATAAATCACAAAAATTATATGTACTGAATATTATTTTTGAAATCGTGCATCATTCGTAGCCCATGGACAAATTCTGAATAATCATTCTGGAAAAAAGTATTCCAGGAAAATTTACGATCATCAACCTTTTGAAAATTATGGTCTCCCATAATAAGCCTCTGGTGTTTTTTTAGTCATTACGTGTTTCGGCAGGTACAAAAAACTTGAAAAGCGAAATAATGAGCTTCTGAACTTTCTGCTCCAGTATTAGCCTCCCTCAGCCTCCAAAAAAAAAGACTGGTTACTCCACTGTATTCAAGACACCCATTACGAGGCCCCAACATTTTAGATGACCCTCACAAGCTCTCTATCTTCACCGCTACCAGTCCCCCGTCGTAGGATAACCTCACGGAAAGCGCCGAGAAGTAGTTTTCTCAAATTTTTTTGTATACATATCAAGCTACATAGTTTGATTTCAGGTATGATAACATTACCCCACAAGCTTCCGCCTACTCGGGGATGAATTGCCTATGAAGTGGAAGATTTGGAAAATGACCAGTTTGGAGAGGGAGGGAGGAAGAGATAGAGAGAGAGAGAGAAAATTTACCACCAACCTTCTATCAGATACTTCCATTAACTATCTCCAAGAGGAAGAGGAAAATAAACGGTGAGTAGGCAACCAGGAATTTTTCCAAGGAGGTGGAGGATTTCACTTTCCTCTCTCAACACTAAGAAAATAAAATTCTTCTCCTTCCTCAAGGGAACAATTCCTGGTAACCTATCCTGCCCGTTCATCGTCCCTATTTCCTATGATATCCTACCTACCTACCCAGAAGGGTCTCATGATGATCGAAGAGGAAAGCATTGCATTGACCCGAAAGAAAGCTCGTGAAAGAGAAGCACCTGACGCCTGCATACTATGCACCCTGCACTCCAGCTTCCTCAAAGGCAGCGTCTATCTCTTTATCTCCTGTAGGTGAAAAATCAAATGATACTACTAGATCACCTGCAGCGGAGATGGCATTTGCAGAATTGTTTAGATTTTCATCACCTGCAACGGAGATGGAACTTGCAGAATTGTTTGGATTTTCATCACCTGTAACGGAGATGACACTTGCAGAATTGTTTGGATTTTCATCAGTGCTATTGTTTATTAATTTTCGTTTCGCTGTTTGGCGCTTCGAACGCAGCCAGCGCTGGGCAATGGCGCGTATTTGCTTTTTCTTGTTCTTTTTTCTCCAAATATCTTCGTTACCCACCATGGGTAAGATAAGTGTCCAAGTAGTCAAATATTCTATTGGACAGAAAAATAATGATAACGTCAGTTGTGTTCATGATAATAATGATGATGATAAAGGTAATAATAAAAATAATAATAACACCATCCCTCACATTCTCCTAACCTGTCCGGAACACAACTCCATCCAATCCTCTTCATCGTTCCGTCCTACCCTCCCTGAGGTCCTCTCTGACACACCTACTCTTATCTCTTTCCTCCAACGAACTCAACTCTTCCCCTTAGGCTAACCCCCTCGTCCGTGCCTCTGGCCATTGCAGCAGGACATGGCATGATAAACTGATGTATGAAATAAATGAATGAAAATAAATATTGTTTTAAAGGACTTTATTCGTTGTTGTGGCCCGCTCAACGTGGCTTCCATCCCCCAGGTATTTTCGCTCGTATGTCCACAAATAAATATTTTAAAGACATTATGAAATAATTATACCTTCGAACATATCATAAAACGCAGTTTGTATAAAACTGCCGATCTTGACGGAACAGCTAATTCCGTCTTTGTGAAGCATGGAATTTAGCAGTTCCATGCCCGGTTCCAGCTTGTCCGTCGGATTAAAACAGTACAGGAATCTTTTCTGCAACACGAAATGTAGATATATGAACTTATCATTCTTCTGAATGGAATGGAATGGAAAAGAGGGAAAGTGCAGAGCAATGGATCAGTTACAGGGTGGATAATACCGAAGTTCTTAGCTGCTTGATTCTAAAATAAATAAAAAAACATAATGAACCAGTTGATAATGTAAGTCTCCACAAATATTAATATCGGCGCCTGCCTAAATATGGCTTTATCTGCTGGACTATTAATATCATAGAAGAAATTTCTTATTAATTAGTTTCACTGGTAACCCCTCTCTGAAGGTCTATTATACATATGGGAGGCGGTAATTTATTTCTATTCTAGTTTCCTCCCCTCTGGTTCATAATTGAAATCAATGTGAAATATAGGGAGGATGGAGAATTTACAGTTAGACACAATAAGTACACTATAATTCAAGGCTGTTCCCACTTACCAATTTTTCACGCGTATTTGAATTATAAGACGGAGAGGTCTGGTCAATCCTTGAATCCAGATCCAAGAGAGCTGCTCCGTCTTTCAGGGGAAAACAGAGCTCTCGTCGTAGCTGATATGCCACGGGAGTCCGCATCACCCGCACTGGCGGATTTTGCTTCCTTGCGACACTAGGTGTTTCAGGTGCTGTTGGGGTAGCTGAGGAAAAGGAGAAATAAATAATTATTTGTACATTTTTTAACATAAATTATTATCAGGATATTATCAACAGATCTCAAAAATCTTACTTAGTTAACTTTGGATGTCGTGTATTCTTTTTGCCCTTCATCATCTAGTAATATACCCGCCTACTATTTTTTGTTTTTTGGTGCAGGGAGATGGCCCGGGTGGTTAAGTTATCACTCCGAACCCTCCCAGAAAGAAGAAATTTAGGAAAATGAAATTCGAAAAGCATCCCAGCAAATGAACCAAGTAATAAATGATTTGTACATGAAATTCCCTCTTCCTCTCCGAAAAACAGTCTGCATCAGCTTTTACAGTGGCGGTTCACACTTTTACATATAAAAAGTTATTTCATATTTATGAGTAATTTTATTTTTCTGTCATTACATGCGACTATACCTCTTCATTTTTCACTAAAGCAATATACCAAATAATTTCTCCATCAGCAGGTCTCCAACTGACCTTTTCTCGAGATAGTTTAATACTTTTAATGCCTGTCACGCAAGGCCTTGCCATTTAACTGGTTAGCCGGAGTCTGTGTGTCATTCCAATCTTTTCGAAGGGTGAAGGTCTAACACTTCAATTTTTATGTTCAATGACATCTACCTCTTCATTTTGGATCCAAGCGTAACAAATTCATTTTCCTGGCTGATCACCATTTAATTTTTCTCCTTGATAGTCTAAAATTACATTTCAGTTCACGAAGTCTATTGATTTATTTTTCCTGTAGAAGGCGTAAACTCTTATCTCATAAGATCTGCCACTTCCTCCTGTGGTGCACAAATTATTTCTATCACTCTGCCTCAGAAGAACTATGACATGGATTCTTTCTTAATAAATTTAAAAGGCCTACTCCTTCATTTCTTCTTCAAAATATTCTACTTTTCAACGGTATCCTAACCGGTTTACCACTTCATTTCTATCTCCAAGTCTAGATTTCATTTCTGTATCAGCAGGTCTATAGCTCTTTATTGTATTTCTGGAAGGTCTATTACTTAATTTATTCTTCAGTCCACTACATCCATTCTCTCTCAGAAAATCTGCCACTTCATTTCTACCTGAGAACTTCTCTTCATTTATTGTGATGTTTCTTTTCTTAAATATCCATTACCTGCTTCACGTGTACAGGAAAAAGTAGCAATAATAATGTTGAAAATGCTTCGTGCAGGATTATGTTTTGGACAATTGTTTCGCTATATCTGCTAAATATCAGGGGTGGTTCTAAACCATGTCCAAAATTAAATGACTCACATCACAATAAATTCTTAGCAAACATGTCAAGAAATTTCCATTAGCCTAGCACTGGTGCTAATATGATAATATGTAAAAAAAATGTAACCTACCAGTGGTAATGTTGGCACCGGATGATATGTATTCCCACATATTCGTCACTAATTCAATTAATTTCTGCTGCTCTTTTCGTAAAGAATTAACTTCAGCCTCTAAACGTATCATCACTTCCCTAGTATTTCGCTCTGCATCAGTTGCTCTTACGTGTATAGGAAAGGAGATGTTTTCTAAAAAAAATTTAAAAAAAAATTTAAAAAAATGATTTCCCTCAGAATGAGTAGGTATTTAAAGTAAGAAAATGTGGAATCAGGTCTTAAATCTCAAAATCAATGTTCAAGTGTCGATTTATCAAGGTAATGACATTAAAAAATGAAAGTGGTACTATAATTCATAACTTTGCGAGAGTGATCTTACCTTGTCCATTTGAATCACCGAACAGAGCTGTCGTTGAAGTTCTTGGGGAAGCTGTATAATGTGGTACTGATAGCTCGTCAGCTAATATTGACGTTATTTCCACACCTGAAAGATCGAAATACATATAGTTCAGAGCATACCTACATTTAATTTCAAGTTCCTAGTTTTGCAAGTATCAATTACCAGCTTCATTTGTACAAGAAGAAGCAGTAAACAACTGCCGGGCAACATTGGCATAGGGTTCATTAGGAGGCTTAGTTGTACTCGAGGTGGTTGTGAGAATGTCAGATAGCAATGGTACTCCTGCTGATATTGGCTGAGTTGTTTCGTTAACTGAAAGATAGAAAACACATACCGTAGTTATGTGGTACGCATAAACCTCCCAAATTCTAATTCTGTAAATGTCTTACTAGCTCCATGTAAACAGGTTGTAAAATTGCTCGATACAGCCAATCTTGCTGAGTTTGATGATTCCGTTGCACATATATCCAAAATGGTAAACTTTTCTGGAGGTTGTGCATTACTGGCTTGTGACCTGCTGACAAAGGATTCATTAATTATTGTGCCTCTGTGTTTTGCTAGTTAAGGGTAGCAAGCTATTCTAGCTGTATTGCATGAAGTCCTACTTTTCTGTTTCAACATCTGTGTAT
>JAJSSI010000021.1:106951-123951 GCA_031841125.1 Acanthococcus lagerstroemiae | reverse complement strand
TTGCTATATAGTTATAAAAAATTGAGCAATAATTGAAAAGAAAAGACTACTAATTGTTTTACATTAGTACACGATGACAATAATTCATTATCAAAAACACAGTTTTGTAAACAAAACAATAATCGTGTCAGACCCAGACTTCTCCATAGGATAAGTCTACCTATGATTCTAAACCAATTTTCGTTTGCATACTGGAGCGCTTCTGTTGTTGTTTTTTGAAAATCGATGACGTCACGTTGTAGGCAGTGTTGTACAGTAACCAAAACGATACTCAACTCAATTTCCCTAAATTCGGAGAAGTCTACCTATGGAACTAGCATATTCACATCATCATCGATACATCGCCCACCACTAGGGCTCTATAGTTTCACCTGGGTATACTAAGCCACCATTTTGGTTCATACTACGCCCGTCGATGCCGAGTTGACTAGGGACTGGTTCAGATGAGTACATGGCCAAATGGGTACAAGTTCAAATGAGTACTAGTTCAAATGGGTACAAGGCCAAATGGGTACATGGTCATGTGGATACGAGTTCATTTGGATACATTTTCTCAAGACTACAACAGTAGGGCCAATGCGTGTGATTTGAAGAAAACGTAGCTGCTTGTAGCTGTCACCAAAAAAATGCGAGTATGGGAATTTTGTCGTCGGATCTCGAGTAAAATCGAAAGAGTCTTTTATGTATGTGTTGGTCAAATGATATGTAAGCTTGCTATGATAAGATGATAACGAAAACGATGAAAAATATTTTATGGCAGAGCGCAAAGCGGCACATTAATTTCTTCTCGGCAACTTTGCGAAATAACTATTGATAGAATAAGTGATTGTAAAATTTAGTTATTATGAAAAAGATTCAGCGTACTTTGATGTACTGAGTTCCGTTTCTTCGCTGACGATTAAATCTAGATATTGACGGAGCTCGTTTTTGCATCAACGAGGAATAGCAGCGTGAACTTTCCTATCAACCATCTGTATTCAACGTAATTATCTCCTTTAGTTTCTCTGATTTCGTGGACGTCTTGAATATATACCGTTACTAACGAAATATTTTAATATTCTTTGTGTATTTATCAACTTGACGATTACTTTCATATGTGTGTATTTACTGACTGTGAATCGAAGTACAGTCGTTCAAAAATATCATCTTTCTTGTTTATTTTATGGCAGAATCTCAAGTACATTGGTAAAGAAAGCTGGGGGAATAAGAACAAAACACATCTTTACTAGAAATACAAAAGAAACAAAAAATCACAATTGAATCATCACAGTGAGCAGTGTTTAATTTTGAAGGAAAACTACTTGTAGAAATAACGTAAATGGATATAAAAGTATCATTAAACTACCAATCGTGGATAGATATTTCACAAACCACATCATCACTGTCGTCTCCTCTCGTGTCATCATCGTTGTCTACATATTTCTCTATGAACAATTCCCAAACTGAATCGCTTTCATCACAAAAGACATATGTATCTTCTTCGTCTTCATCAAAATGATGTACTTGAGTGGTCTTCGATCGTGGATACACATTTTTACATCATTCGCAAGATTCTGTTGACATAAACTTGAATAAATCGTATGTATCTTTTCTTTGCGAGCCTTAATCAGCATTTCTTGTGGTGCTTGCAGTTTTTCGAGATGAACTTGTCTACCTGAAGCGGAATAAGTCACGGTTATAAGTTGGCCCAGCTAATACGTTGCCATCGGGTGAATACAGAAGACGCACGTAGGATTGTATTTTGAACTTAACCTTCTTTTGAGTATTGCCACTTTTTCGTTTGTCACCCGTTTGATATGCCCGATTTTGTAATAATAGAACCCCATCTTTCATAATGAACGAGGACGGATTTTATTTGGCGAAATTGAAAAGATCGATGTACTTCTTACTCGTATGGATCTTTTCTTCGTTTCGAACTGGTGTCTGCACTCTCTAAAGTTCCTGTCACACTCGACACTGAGTCACTAACTAAAACTGCGTCTCGTTTCTGAAAACCAAAGAATGATTTTCACTTTTTACTTCGAAGCGAACCATGAGCAGAAACCAACCAGGGATGTATTTTTACTCTGGCTACCCGTGGCATCCGAGAATAAATGAAATTCTACTACATTTATTGTTAAAATATCCATTTTTGAAAAATGAATATACCAACGACATGAAACCTTCCCATACATAAACATAAATCTTCACAAGTAACTTCACCGTTTTCGTTATCAATGTTTATATTTTGAAGCTTTAACACGGATTTTGCTCAATAGTCCCATTAGTGCAGCACACATGGTTACTCATTTTTTTAACGCTGCTTTGTTAGGTTTGGGGGAGGAATGGAATACTGTTGCCCGTTGCAATGAAGTTGAAAGTGAATCGCTGAATAATTTTCATTTACTCTCCGTTCGTTTTTATTTATATGTTTTCTTATCCCAAAAAGGTTAAGTGATCAGTTCACTTCCAGTCCTATTGAATAATTATTCAGTCCACTTACGATATTTGATGTTGTTTCAGGTACTGTTGCAAAAATAGGAGGTCAAGCAACGGAGAAAACTGAGGAATTGTTCAAAATATTCTTGATGAGCTCTGTTGTTGAGCTGTTGTAGGTACTCGAAGTCATTTTGATGAAATGTACGGTGGTACTGTTTTCAGCAAGAATTATAATGTTTTATCATGACCAACTTTTTTAAATTGGAAACTACTGCGGTTTCATGTCCATTTATACTTAGAAACTTCAAGCAGCACCAGATATTATTCAAATTGAGAGAACATTTTCACACCAATGTGTTTACATGGTAAAATAGAGAACATGCTGTTTAAATTTCCGAAATGATAAGCCTTACCTGGGTATCTACTAGTCTGTACAAACAATACTTTTCTGGCCAGTTAAATTGAAGAATTTAGAATTCAGACTTTTCCCGTAAACCAATACGAGTTAGGGCAGCCCCAAAATTTTTCCAGACGTGCCTTTTTTTTTTTTTTTTTTAAATGATAGTTTCAGATTCTCAAAACAGCCTCAGATTCACACTGAGTATAGATTCAGTATTCATGTTTTAGCGTTAAACATTCGAAATCAGTTTATTAAAGATAGGAAGTTACTGTTCTTTTTTTCTTTTCTACAATCCTGGGAAAGCATGTGCTCCTTCTAGCCTCCTTGATTCGGCCATGCATATGAGATAGTAAGAAAATAAAGTGACGATTTGTAGACTGTCGGCCAAACAATCTTGGAGCAACACGTTAGCCTCGTGTAACTTTGTAAGTACATGTTCCTAATGTGATGCATAATTTATTTACATTAGTATCGTAGTAAAGAAATTATGGAAATTTAATAGGGGTTCACCTTGTGTGCAAAACTGCTGCTGTAGAAATTTTACAGTGCTAAGTATATGAATCTGCTGTTTTTTCAGCCTAAGTGCATAATTGCACAACAGTTATTCCTTTGCTCCTAAAAAATAATGATAGCAGGAAAAATGGAATCATTATTCATAAAAGTCTTACAAACGCATACATCACAAGAGGTAGCTGAGGAACACAGTGGGGGTAAAACACATGAGGAAAGTACTAGTGTACCATCCAATGACTAAAATAACATTATGAAAAAATTTAATGACCATGAAATTGTTAGTAACGACATCGCATTAAAAAAAATTGACTAAAAAACAATTAAGTTAGTACCGTGTTTATTTAAGATTATTATACGACCGTGTCTGCAGTACCATAGTAATAACTTCACATTACGCATAGAAAAATAACAGTTTGATTAAAATTTAATGGAAAATACATGTAAAGAAATATAACTGAGGAACATATATGAAAGTAAATTACAAAAAGCAGGTAATACGCGGTGGCAAATAACTTAAAAGTAGAGTATTAACAATCTGAAAGGTTCACAAAGTATGATTGGGATAGTAAAAATAATAATTTGAAAAAAGAGACTCATTCCGATAACTTTCCTTTTTCTTGAGTGTTACTGTATTACGTTGGTCCCCAAAAACTAAGGGACAGGGACATGCTGAAACAAATTGATAAAATAAAGGTAATACAAATATGTAATACATAACAAAACAAGAATTAGGAAACAATAGGAGTACCGCACAGGAACAATACATATGGTAAAAAACGAATAAAATATAAATTACACCTAATAAAAATGAACATGGATTCACAAAAAGGAAGGTACATACCAGTCTAGAATTTTTGTAATTGTTTATTTCTTGAGTTTCCATAGGAGCGCGTTAGGTACAGCATTAGAGTGTTGAAGCACTTCTCAACACGACCACGTCACTAAGCAAAGGTAATTTATTTAGCAAAAGTATAATACGCTGTAGAGTGAACGAGGTATATCTTTTGTAATACATACATGAACTCCTAAGTCCTATGGAAGAGAAATTAACTGAGATCCTTTGTGAGAGTTGATGAATTCACACGTATATGGTGTGGTGGGACGTATAGCGATGCACGCATGCCAAAGTGGCCCCTATGACACCGCACCCCCGGCCCCGGAAACTACCCATTTGAGTATCGCATCAGTGGCCGCGGGGAACACTTTGGGGCCGAGCCCGAGCCCCCATTTCTCCGTGCCGCAACGGTGGGCGCGTCCTGCCAGGGCCACCATGGGGTTCCCTACTGACCGAGGTCCGCACTCCCTGAGCGCTCGCCTGGAATTCAGGTCCCCACAGCCGGACGCGCTGCCTCTTCACTCTCCGCTCCAGCCCTTGCCTACGGGCTAGCTCTCGACCACTCTGCATCTTATTCGGCATGATGAACAATACGAAGGCCGACACCCGGTTCCATCCGCTTCGGCTCCTCAGCATCTCCGGGACCAGAGTATCCGGCGCGAGACGGCTGATCACGCCGTCATCGTCCTCCTCCTCCTTCTCTTCTCCGGGATCGATCGGTACCACCGCCCCATGTAGCTCTCCTGCTCCCGGGCCCCGCACTCGAATAGGGTGTGCCATGGTGTATCCTCCGCTCCTCGACCGCAGTGTGAATTCACACGTACATAGAAAAAGTTCATTTTATTTAGAGAAAAATAAAAAAGAATTTGGCAAACTAGGTGATCTGTGAAAATGAGTTTCAGCCACAAAACTCCAAGTTAAAAAAGCCAAGTACATTAATAAATTGCATGAAAATCAAGAATGAAAGAAGAGAAAAATGGATTCATAACAATGTTATAATAATTAATACGTCGTCAAAAGCGAAGGGCGTGGTAGCTCAGGCACGTAGAGTCTACCTTAAACTAGTGCCTTCGATGTAGCGAGCCGCAACCTATCCTATATTCTAGTGTTTTTATATCGTAAATTTTTCTGTTATTCCCGCGAGATAAGAACATGTTTGTTTCTTTGTCTTATGTCATTATCGGTGCAAAAATTAATCCAAATCTGTAGGTAGCTGTTTACTGGCCAATACAAAATTTTGATATCAAAACCAGAAAAAGCTTTCGCAGTAACGAAAGCAAAACCGACTTTTCCGAGCTACGTATTATTGACAGGGATAACAAACGAAACGAAACGAAACGAAATAACGGAGACTAAGTGAACAAGAGCAAGAACTAGTTCACTAAAAATGAAAAAGAACAAGAGCAAGAGCAAGTTCATTAAATAGTGAACAACGCCCATCTCTGCTCACGCCTCACACACAGTTACATATTCCTTGTCACCTGCTCTACTCCCTGAACTACACAACATATCGCACAACACTGCAAATCATACCACCGCAACCACCTCATTTAGTACCTACTCATCAGCTCATCAATAACATACCCCACCTTATCACCTTCATAACTCACAACAAGCTCTGACAGCTCATTTAAATTTACTGTACCTACTAGATATACATATCAAATAATGTACTAAGTATTATTAACTTTAAGATGTACTGAGATCATGGCCTATGGAGCCCAAACGTGAGCCCTAACGAAGAAAAGCAAATAAAAAGGTTAACTACCACAGTGAGAACAGGGACGAAACTATGATGGGGCATGGGAGTTCAACTCTCTCCCGCAGCCTCCGCTGGATTTGGAAAATTTTTAGTAGATGGATCAAAAGTTGGGAAAATTCAACCAGTCAAAAGAGATTTCGAGTTGGTGTTTTTTTTTTTTTTTTGCCTTTTTAGGTAATACAAAAAAAATTTGATTCTTGGGAATTTTGAGTTGAGTCAGTTGAGAATTTAACAATTTTTGCCCCCCTACGAAAAACTCTCCGCTACGTTCCTGAGTGAAAACGATGGAACAAAGTATACTAGGGTGAAGAATAAAAAACAGAGTGAAAAACAAAAAAATAAGAGAGGAAACAGGTATTAAAGAGTCAAGTGAGAGATCAAGAAATTAAAATGGGATTACGCGGGATACATCGCACATCAAGAAGAGGGACACGATAGAACAAAATTATTAGTGAATGGGAATCTTACGACAAGAAAAGAAGCAGAGAAAGCCCAGTGGCAAAATGACTTGATGATATAACAAAATTACAGGAATAATGTGGGAAAAAGTAGCCCACGACCAAAAAATATGGAAAAAAGCTGGGGAGGCTTATTCCCAAAGGGTCTGAGTAGTTCGGTGTACGTAGTGTACATCTTCTATTGTACGTATTTATCAAACTGTAGAAGCTGTAGAACTACACAAATAAGATGTGATGGTAGCGGTTGTGCTGGCAACGTGGCATAGCTCGGCTGTCACAACACCGTGAATCGGTATCCACTTCGCGAGGATAGTTTTTTGGGGTAAAAAATTACATTTATAAAATCAACGAGCGACCGTTAGAACCGGTCCACGCATTCCTTTCGCTACTCTCCCTTGACTTTTTTTATCCACCCTCACGAATGCACCAAGCCTTTCTGCCTCGACTGACCGTTTTTTATACTGAAAGAGAAAATACACTCTGAACACGCGCGACTCGAGTTTTAGTGCCTAAACTGATATTAATTACTATCCCAAAGATTTCAGTTTTTGGAAACTATATTCAGCATTTATATTCTGACTATCCAATTGAATTTTTAAGAATCCTAACATCTTTGATTGAAAAATACAAACATGAAGTGATAAACTGCAAATGAATCAGGACACTCTGAATGAACGCAATGTGACTTGAAGAGCAGGTGTTCAGGAGGTCTGGACCCCCTTGCAACTTCGTCAAACAGTTGTTTTTTTCTTCTAATTTTAGAACCCACCTCCTTCTTACTCACTTAAGCCAACTCACTTTAGCCAGTTCACCTTAACCAACTCCATCTAGTCCATGGTCTAGACGAGCCGCGAAGCGGATCAGCTAGTACCACTATAAATTTGTCCTCTGATGGATTCGGACACTACACTGGCACATAGGTTATTATTCGGCGGTTTCACGATCAAACGGTTCTCTTCGAAAGGGGAGGGGGTGTCACTGAGATAGTCTGTTGTAGAACACCTGTTCCAGATAGGCACCCAGTAGGATCTTGTCATCCCAGGTCGGCTAAACCTCCCGAGTCAGTGTTTGGCAATGTATGTACTAAGGCACCCCCTCCCCCAATGGCTATTGTAATACCCTGGGGTCCAAGTACAATTCGAGCAAGGAAGTTCGTTAACTGCAAAAGTCCGTTAATTCTCGTCATTGCCGATGGACGCATCGAGAATTACCGAGAAATAAGATGTCTCCCCTGCCCCTCGGAAGTGGTCCAAGCAACAATTATATTCTTCCCCGGTTGTGGTGCTAGTGTACTATCTGAATCAGTAGTGAAAAAATTTTTGAATTTTTTGAAAACAGAATTCGCTTACAAACTCGGGCCGGTTACAATATGAAAGTACCTCATGTCGACAGGTATGAAAATGCGAAAAAGCAAAAATTCATATTTTCTGAAGGGAGCATGGTATCACTGCGAAATTTAAAGGGAGCGTTCAGTAGGCAAAAGGAAGTGAGATTTGAGAAGTTGGAGGTGCTAAAAACAGTGAAGCGACGGTAGGGGCGATAAAAATTTTGTTAATTCTCGCAATTACCAATACACTCTCATCAAGAAACATCGAGAAATAAGATAATTCATCCAATGTTTTCGTGAATTTCTAAGCCTAGAAGGAATTGAATTTTGTCCATTCATCTTCCTAGGAATCCATATATTTGCGACTTACGATTAGTTTCATTTATTCTAGAGAAAAATTAGAGATTAAAAACGGGGAAAAAATTAAACTTAGGTATCAAAAGGTAGAAAAATTTGGTTTCAAGTCAAAGATGTAATAAACTTTTAAATTATGGTATCCGAAATATCTGTGAAAAAAGGAAATAATGCCCCATCGCCTCAACTGTTTAAATGTAACATTGACTTTGATGAAGTACCTATCTAACTTCAATTGTTTTACTTTCGTTTTCCTTAATATATTTTGTAACCATTTCTTTTTATCAATAAATTTTTAAAAATATGTATGCTTTCTTGCTTTTTTCAAAAATGTTTTAGTAGGTACTGCCTAATATGAGCAGCACTGCTCATTAAGGCCATTAAAAAAAGCAGATGCAAATATTCAAAATGAAATATCATACCTATTCCAAATTAAATTACATTACGAACACTCTAAAATTCAGATACCCTTAAGCCTGACTACTACTGTAATTTATAGGTCGGGCCAAAAATCCAAAACTCACAAAACAGGAGATAAAGTTGTTATCCAAAATAAAATATAATCCTATAAAGGAAAAAATGAAAAATTTATCGGCAAAATCATCTTGTCCTTTATTGGATTAAAAATTATTTGGTTTTTCTCTTTGAATAAAAAAATAAATAAAATAAATAAACACTGCCTCTTTTTTATCAGTGAAGAAAAAAAATTGTGTTTGATGCGAAAAAATTTGTCATTTTACTCGAACATTTTTAAAAATAGCTATTCATGACAAAAAAATTTCATCCCCCTCAAAAAAAAAAGTGAAAGGAACAAAAACGAGTAAAAACAATATATTGCGTGCGCTCTATAAGCTTGACTTTGATTAAGGACCTATTCGTAATTTCAAACTTTCCTCCTTTTAAAATAATATAAAAAATTTACTCACATTTTTGCTAATATTTCTGAATAAATTTTTTTGTAAATAAATTTTTGAAAATATTTATGTACTATTGGTATTTGGAACTACCCAAAAAATTTTTAGTAAAAGCCATCAAGGCCATTGACAAAAGCAGATAAAAACACTTAGAATAAAATATCATATTCTAAATCAAATGACTACTACTATAATTTATAGGTCGGACTTGGACAAATTCAAGTTGCAAAGGAAAGAATTGAAAAGGAAAAAATAAAAATAAAAAAAGAACCAAAATAGGATTACGATAAAATGGACCAGAAACCAAGGTCGCTTACCAAAAACCAACTATTCAGAAAAAAAAATCAGACAGACAGGATAAAAATTACAAAAAAAAAATGTAAAATTTGAAAATCTGGAAGAAATTGAACGTATAAGTCAATTCAATATTGTCAGTCTTTGAACACTTCGGGTACGAAAATTGAGAAAGATTTCTGGGAAAATCTGGTCGCATGTTAGGTAAATTATAATAAAAATGTTGAAAATAACATATTTTAGAATTTGAAAAATTCATGAAAATAGTCCTGATTTGATACAAATGTTCGATCAAATGGAATAGGAAAATTCTGCTTGATTTGTCCAAAATTGCAGTCACTCAGGAAAAGTAATAAATGAGTTCTAACAAAAATTTGAAGAAACAAATCGCGAAATTCAAATAATTTTATTAAGTGGAAAAGTGAACTGAATTCTATATTACCTCGCCTACAGATGTTGAGTAAGATTTATGGGAAATTACAAGAATAATCAAAGGGATAAGCATATTGAAAGAGAAACAATGGCAAATTTGAAAATATTGAAAAAAGTAAAAACAGAACCTAATTTGATATTATGAGTCTTTAAAGAGCTCGTATACAAAAATTGAGGCAGTTCATAGAAAATTGAAGTCCAAATGATGAAAAAAAAAACAACAAAACAACAGCAACAAAAAAAACACAATAATTTTGATGTAAAAATCTCAAATTTTGAAAAATGAGGTAAATATAAAATTTTGAATACATTGAATAATCAGAAGATTTCACTACTTGAATGGGAAAATTAAAAAAATTGGACTTGTGATAAAAATATTAAGAAATCAATTTCAAAAATGTAGTTAAAAATTGAACACAATATGTATTCAATATCATGAGTTTCTGTAAATAACTCTCATACCAGTTTTTTCGACATGAATGCGACGGGAAATGTTGATATTTTAAAATGAACTTATCAAAAAATAAATAATAATTCTGAAGAACTTTCCATACCGAGACCATAGCCGTTATGCATTAAATGTCTCGTTAATAAAAATAAATAAAAAATATCAAAAATATAAAATTTGGATATTGGATAAAAAGATAAATGTTTTCGAGTGACAAGCATGTTTTTCTAAAAATTTTCTGCTAAAAAAGGAAGGCTTGAACATAGAATTAATCGGAGAAAAGTATCTAATGAACCCCTGATGAATTCGAATACTGATTGCATCAACCCCTTGGTCTTGCCACGATTCGAACCCAAACATCCAAATTATAGACCCGAATCAGATGACACTAACTTGGCTTCAAAAATTGGACAATATTTGGAAATTTGAGTCGTTAGATCACTGGTTCATGCACAGCGTTGGGTTTTCCATCGGATTCCGATTTGGGATCCGAAATACAATTTTTTTCTGTCCTAAGAGGCCATCTGGCTCTTACAAAAAAAAAAAATTGAACAGCGCGTCAAATAGGTAAGTATAGGAGTGTCTTGTATCGTTGAGTTCGAAAAGAGTGTCAAATTTTTAATCCGCAAATTTCGATTTGGACCGCTAAATCCTAATCTGGCTCCTTCAAAAAGGCGAATTTGACTTAAGCATTTTTTGGTTACTGATTTTGAAAATTCTTAACAGTCTTCTAATATACAAAATTGACCAGCTAACTCAGAAAATCAAATAACATATCGAACTTGATGTTTCTATATGTCGCTGCATTTGGACATTTAATCCGATTTTTGATATGACCCCTGTTGGCACGCTAATTCCCAATTTCTCATCTCCGTAGAAGTCAGTTTGACTATGCCAAAAAAATGGACTAAGTATATTTTTTGATCCAGGTTGTAGTTTTCTTTCTCTTAAAGATAAAAAAAATTCAATTTTTCAAAATTAGAATAAGCACTGACTTGAAACATTAAAAACACCATTGGGCGGTTCCAATAAACAACAGTGCATACATACGTTTAAAAATATAGTCAAAAATATTAAATACTTGAAATGAGATTTTTTATTTTATTTTATTTTTTTTTTTGGGGGGGGGGGGCATTATCCAAATTTCTCACTCAACAAAAACGAAATTTTGTAAATTGAACTTATGATCGATGTTAGTAAATTTTCTCGTTCAAAAAATGAACTTTTTTTTTGTCTCTGTGAAATACCCCGCCAATTAGCCCTTTGGAAGTGGGGGGAAAATGCATGCAAGGCATTGATTTGAAGAATCGGATTAATTATCTGATCGATTTTGCGAATAGAGCGATTGAAATCAGGTTTGGACCATAATCTGATTGAATTTTTGTAATCGGTGACCCAAAAATTTCCTATTCCGATAACTTATTCAGTTTTTTCAGTGAAGTCGTAGTGGCTCATTTGAAGGGATTAAATTCGTATTTTCGGGCCCAAATCAGGATCGGCATCAAGAATCTGATACGATATTTGAAATCAGCGACCCTTAAAATCTTGCTTCGATACTTTGTTTGATTATGTATTATTTTAACGGGCAGAACCAAAAATTTACGTTCAAGAATTTATTCATTAAAAAATATATATATATATATATATATATATATATATATATATATATATATATATATGTAGTTAGTAATGTAAACGAAAACGAAAGTAAAAAATTTGAAATTATGTAATTAAAATCAAATTTGAACTTCAATAATTGAAGCATTGGCGAACTTTTTTTTTTGAGGGGAAGGGGCAAAATTTTATCAGTTGTGAATAATTATTTCATGAAAAAGTAATTTAAATATTTTTGAGTTCAAATAATCACATACTAGAAATTGGATTCTACTTTTTTCTGGGCGGGGGGAGGGGTAGAAACAAAGAAAAATTATTGTGATAAAATCGGCAGTTAAAAAAATCTTAGAATATAGGCGTTGACTCGAAAAATTTTGACAACATCGCGGATTTAGTATATTTAATGGAAAAAATTGAATTAAATAAATCCCTGTAAATACTTAGTACCCACTGGTGGGAATATAGCCACTAGGCAGAAAGAGTCTTGTTAGACGGAAAAAAAAACTCCTAACACAAATTTTTTACTTGATAAGTGAAGTTTTATGAACTAAACAAATTATCAAAGTGAGAAAATGTAGAAGATACGCCTTCCTTTCCTATAGAAGCAAATAGAACCCTTCTTAGTCGATCATTCCGAAAACTTTAATATGTTCTCTGCAGGAGGAGAAACAAATCGGCCCTTTCTTCTCCTCAATGTGAGGAAGAGAAAAATTTTATTTAGCCGAAAATAATTTTCTTTTTTATACAGAAAATAATACAATATTGTCCTTTTCTTTTCTTGAATGAGAACTTCTTACTTTTCAAGGAACGAGAAACTTCCTTATCTTTGAAAAAAGAAAAAGAAAAAAATCACGCCTTTTCTCTCAGGAATGAGAATTTTTTACGAGAAATTTGGCCTTTTTCCAATGAGAGAAATTTCGTTCCTTCCTTTGTGGGAAAGGAAATTTTTTCCTAAGGAAGAAGAATGTTCTTTCAGGAAGCCGAAGGGTCGAATTTTTTTCTCTTATCCAACCAAAAAATAAATTATTATTATTATTATTATTATTATTATTATTATTATTTTTTTTTTTTTTGCTACAATTCTTTATATTGAGGAAAGGGAAAAACCAATTTATTTCTCCTCCCGCCAAGAGCATACTGAAGTTCTCAGAATGATTGACCGGAAAGGGTTTCCTTTTGTTTCTATAAAAGGAACAAGAAAATATTTTCTTCATTTCCCAATTTTGACCATTTGTTTAGTATACAAAATTTTGCTGATGTCGAGTGAAAAATATTTATTCCATATTATTAAATTTTTCACATCGCGTCAATTTGTCTCATTTGATACGTATTATTTGGATTTTGGAGCTTGTACAAATTCCGATGAGATAAATTATCGAAATTAAGAAACGAAGGAGAAGTTGTTGCTTTCCTCGAGGAAAAAGAAAAGAAAATGCGACTTTTTCTTTTTCCAAAGGACCAATTTGTAGGGTCTTCCGTAAAAACAGAAAAGAAAAAATTATTTTGAATGGGAACTTTTTTTAAATTTATTGGAGCAAGGCTGAAGAAATTTTCATCTGATCCAATTCGGAGCCTGAAAATAACAAAAAAATTCATTCTTAGTCGCTGATTTCGAGTATCGCGTTAGATTTTTTATCCGGCCAGATCTAAGGACGTCCAAATTCAAAAACGTGGGAAAACCCGACATGGAATATGAAATTAAACCAAGGTTTCTGAATGCATAATTTTAAGCTGGTCCCGACTCTGGTTGGAAACACTGAAGTCCGCATACATATTAACTGAAACTGAAAAAATGAACAATGAAAAAAAAAAGTGTTGCGAGACAAAGGATTTTATAGTTGCGTATTTCCAATCATTAAGTACATAGGTACGTCAGAATCTTCCTACAGCTTTGTTTCGAATAGCGGAAGTTACATTCTCCAGTTCAATTTTGAAAATGTTTTATTAATTACCCAGAATTTTACAAAAAGAAATTCAAATCAGTTTGCATCTCCTTCTTACTCAAAAATGCTCGGAAAACAAACTCAAAGAAGATAAAAAAAAATCAGGAGAAGAGAGAAATATGTTAACCGATCTCGCACCGATCTCTAACTTTTGTATATTTTACCATGTATTTTTTACAAGCCGGGAATCGTCCATAGGTACATATTATAGGTATTAGGATCGGACGGTGACGCAAACGTTTCCGTTTCATTGTGTAGAACCGACCGGTGAACCTATACAGCTTTCTTCATTTCTTTCATTTATTTTAAAAATACAAAAAGAATCGGTCAACACCCTCTAGAACATTCTCGCAACGTAATGTTACGTTGAAGAAATGAATGAAATTCCTCATATTTCTAGCAGAACTGTTGGTCATAAAAAAAAGAAACTAATTCAAAGGAAAAAGAATGCCGAATTAGTGTAACTAAATACAAATGTTAGTACAGCATTATAGAGCTGTCGAATCAATGAACTTACACAGAATAATAAAGCCGACGACTATTCATGTGTTCAGTTTCGTAAAAAAAAAGAATTTATATTTTAACCCTATTTTCCTTCTTTTTTTTTTTTCTAAAGGCCTAGAAAGAAATGGCCGCCTATTCTTGACCTGGCTACCTCGTCCCTATGTTATTTTGTGAAGGTCGATGGATAAGTTGCACGATAGCGTGGTAACACTACAAAACACCTGCAATGTATGTACTCTTGATAAAGTATCCTAAGACAAAAAATTGAGTTTTGTCAAACGACAATTGAAAAGATACGTAGCGCGATGACTATACATGTCAACTATTTTGAAGTTTAATATTTCATATCTACGCGAGGACGATTTGTGTGCTTCTGAACTCAAAGTATTGAAAACGTTAGTCCTTCTTCCATTCATATTGCGATGAATAGCAATGGCTAGGTTGAATCAAAATTTTACATACTCGTAAATACAAAAACTGTCGGCAATTCACTTAATATATATTTTTCTAATTAGAAATTTCAGTCCTACGCCTAAACATCTAGAAAATTAAGTAAAATCATTCTTTTGAAGTTTAGTAACATTTTTTAAATTGCTGTTATGTTAATCAGAGTGGAATTTTAAAAATTAAAATCCCCCCCCCCCCCCTCTAGACACGAAGGAGAAAGCACATAAGGAATTCTATTAGTTCCCACAAAAAGCCTAGCATGAGGAAAAAGAATACTATGATCTGGCGCTGGGCACGGGCAAAGCGGGCCTTTCCCCGGGCCAGCAATTTGTAGGGGCGGCATTTCATCAATCATCATAGTATTGTTGTGACTTGATGTGTCACACTTGGCCACAATGACCAATGGGCTTATCACGAAGGTGTGATTGGTGCCTCGTTTCTTTTGCCAAAGGCGGCAAATGTTCCTCCATTGCCTGGGGCGACAAAATCTCTAGCGCCGGGGCCTATTTTCAGGCAAACCTGATTTGTATCCTACTATACGACAAAGAGCCCCCTCTCGACGGGTTAATGAGGTATCGGACATTATATGGATGGCAGCACAAACCAGCACAAATGGAGCATAAACGATTGCAACCACTTTTCCCTTTTCAATCCTTTGTCTAACCCTTTTTTCAAAGACCATTTCTTCAGCCCCTCTCCCCCAAAATAAACTTCGACATCTTGCGAAAGGGAGCAGCACAAACGACGGCTTTTTCTCAATTATTTCAGCCGTCATATTTTTTCAGTTTCTCAAATTGTTGATAATTTGTTCATGTTACAAAAATTTTAATACAGGGGGGAGAATGTTAGATGCTATACTTGTTTTTATTTCTTATACTTGGTTCCTCTGAAATTGTTTTTTCCCTCGGAGGGAGTACATGGCTTAAAAGAATGAGTCCAGTCGTTTTTACAAGTTGATATGAAGAAATAATGAATAAAATCGCTGGTTTATTTATGATAAAAACAGTGAGCCTTCGAACTCATGTAACCGCAATTTTATTTACAGGCGTGAAATAAATTGCCTCCTCTTCTGTTGTGAGGAACTGTGAACAAATGTGAAGTCAGTTACACAGGTCTCCGAGATCAGGAATTGACACAATACTATGTGCAAGAATAGGATTCCACGAACTTCATCCATTTTGACCGCAGGACTGTGCTTTTTCTGTCTTCATTTGATGGTAAACGTATCAATATTCATTGTAAAGGACTTTCACACAGCATTAGTTGTAATTGTAGAACACTTTTCCTCAGATTTCAAATTTTCATTTTCATCATACAGTAATCATCTGCAGAACAAAATAAAGGACAGAAACAATTGATTGTATCTCTTTTATAAGCTTAAAATCAGATTAAATAAGTAACATACAAGCAGTAACATACACAATTATAATAAATTGGAAATAATAATGTCCGAAGTAAGGTAAATAAAGAGAATAGCAAAGCCACGACGATTAGCATTAATAACTTCCAACATTTTTACTCTGCCTAACTCTGACAACCCATCACCGAGCGTGACATCATGAGGAGTGAGTAGCTCCCACAACTTATAATTAGGCAATTTATTTAGGATCGATATCGACTACATTTATTGTTGCATAGCGCGCAACAACTTCGTTTTCACGAATAACACGTTTTTCATTACAATAAATTGGCAAGTGAAACGTATCACTTGAAATAGGTAAGCATGAAGCTTTCGGCGCAGACGTAATATTTACATGACATGGGTCCTCAGTAGTTGGACCTGCGCGCACTTCGACGAACATAATCGCGTTTTCAATGAGCGACACTTCATTAACCGCACGAATGTGACCTTTCTTAGGCGCCACTTCTTTCAAAATTCCATCGAATGGGAATTGGTCAGCTTCTCGGATCAGCAACGTATCACCGACTTTAGCAAACGCGACTCCAGGGTGCTCCGTCCACGAACGACCGATTATGACTGGCGCCGGCAAAACATCACCCTCGACAACCCACAGTGGTATGTCAGGAATCATCAAACCATCGATCTCAATATCGGATAAAATTTCACCTAAAATCTCACGACCTTGTGTGAGGTTACCAACACCTAAAACACGACTATTTCTAGGTACGAGAGCTTTCGACATTTTAATCGCGACAGATGCACGAGCAAGACACACACGGCTACCAGGATCGACATACGAATTTTTCACGGCGACACCATTTATATTAGCTTCCTTTAGATATTTCTCACAGGTACCGTCGGAAGATTCATGCAGGTTGACAGTGACTGAGGCACTCGTCTCTCTGGCAACTGGCTTAACCTTGGCATCGACTGAC
>JAJSSI010000021.1:65788-106451 GCA_031841125.1 Acanthococcus lagerstroemiae | reverse complement strand
CACCAAAGAACGCTTGAAACTGCGGCTGGTCTTATATTGTTATACACTCAATCTGCGAGTCACAAAAAGTCGCAACCGTGTACAATGTCTGGAAGCTGTCTTTATTATCGCAACATACAACGTGTACTCTCGCTACAGCCTGCACACATACACACATCCACTGCTGACCAGACGTACTAGTATACATCTTGCGCCCGGCGCCTTTGACGTCGATAAAATACATAGATTCGCACAAGCTTATGCATAGGCAAATGATAGCGGGTGCTATGAAGCAACCGCTACTGTCTGCCATATATGAGAGCAGTATCAGCAAACGTTTATAAGCGCTTCTATTAACATATGCACCTTTGTGCTGCATATGAGCGCAATGCAGCAAATGCTGCGTAAGCACCTGCTGCTACATGTTGCGTAATGCTGCTATTAGCAGAGGTGTGCACTTGCAACAGTAGCGCTCGCTGATATTTGCTTATGTGTGCGCGGCATTAATTTTGCCGGCTGGGGTTCTAGCCGAATCGTTGAGTTTTTCCAATGCCGAAATTGATAAAAATATTAGTGATCCAAAAGAATCGAACTATACAGGTAAGCTTTCATACACATCATTTTATACAGATTATAGCCACAATTCTCTTACATTTGATGTAATGAGTACTTAATTGGGTAATTCTCACAAAATCGCAATATTTCCACATTCAAGAAATTCAAAAACTGAAGTCATTTTTCTTAATTTTTTTTGGTGGGAATTGTCAAACTATGAGTCTCTAAAGCTATTTCGGTTATTTGGCTCAAGTAATCTGTACTAGGGGCAGGGGCATAGAATTTTAAAAATTTTATGAGCCACAGCTAGGAAAGTTCAGCGTCGTGGCCAAATTTCGTGAGCCACGGCTAGGATTTTTCAACGTCGTGGCTGGATACTAGGAGCCATGATATGGAAATTTCAACGTCGTGGCCAAATTTCAAGAAGCAAATGATGAGCAAATTCAAGTGTTGTGGCCTGTGATTGTGACTAGTCACGTTTAGTACTTCATTGACAGCTTTGTATCAAGGATTTTGAAAATGCTGAAATTTAAATGAGCGCCTTGAATGCAGTATTTATATGTAAGTACCTATTTGTTTACTGCAAACATACGAGTATATATATTATGCAGACTCAAGTTTTAATGCTTGAACGTCCATCATTCTACAGGAATCAAGTATAAGGAGATGGATTGAAGGTGCGCTTGTTGGTAAAGCTATCCATTCTAGCTACAAGCATTAAGATCAAAGCGGAGTTCAGGTAACGATAATATGGTTGCATTTTACACTAATTATAAGAATAAAAATAATAATTCAGAAGTTGAGTAAGAACAAAATATAATCAATAAAAAAACGAAACAGTTCTCAAATTTATAGAATAGGTAGTCTTCTAGTATTTAATCACATATATTTTGAGGTACACTATAGTCGAAAAACTCTATGTAAAAAGTAAATCTCAACTAAAAGATACCTAACTTGGAAACTCACAGCTCATTAAGTTACTTATTTAATAATGAATACAAATTCGCGATGCAGACTAGAGTCTAGAATTAGGAACAAAGGTAAACGTTGAACGCCTCAATATTTGTGATTAAATTATAAAAAAAATTATTCAAAGGGGGAGGGGCACAAAACTGTAAGCCTACAATGAGTTCTTATGAATTAAAAACTTATAAGCTCGTTGAAATTTTTGTGGAGGCGGAATTAAGTACAGAAGTTGTGTTTTATACACTGTCATATATAGTTCACGATTTGTACTGAAGATTGTTCATTATTTCAGCTCACCGTCATTGCCCGTCTGAAGAAAGATTAATCTGAGTTAAATACATCCCAACTTGAACAAATTATGTCCTTAACATGTATGCATTAGGTGACAATAATTATAATTTCAACGCTGTGGCTCTCAGTTTTCAACGTCATGGCTAGGAAATTCAACAAATGTCACGACGCTGAAATAGAAAACTAGCCACGGACAGGAGAAATTGCTTGAATTATTCGTTGTTTGGAGCTTGAAAAATTTTATTCGTATTTATTCTTACTCTGATGTTGAAATATTTACCAAAAAAGTTATTTCCGATGTTTCAGGAGCGCCGTCCAAGTACGAGATTCGCAGAATGAAGAACCACGGCGATGAGCGTTGATAGTTGTAGAGATAAGAACTTTCACAGAAAAATGTTTCCAGAATTAATAACTCAATAGCGATCCGTGATATCAAAATACGGGAATACTCTCATGGCAGTAACAAAGCACTGCAGCCACTTTCAAGGATGAAATATTTTAACAGTATCACAGGTTGACCAAGCGAAAAAATGGCCACGACGCTGAAGTTAAATGTGGTTACACAACTTTGACTTATGCTGGAGGTCACCTCATGTTCTTTTGGTCGCTATTTTTGGTATTAACATGCGCCTCAAAGTTTTCTTTCCAAGTTCTTGTAATTTTTTCCCCGAGAAAATGCCTATATCCATATCAATATTTGCAAGAACCATTGAAAACATAGGTGGTTACCAGCCACGACGTGGAACATTAAGGGGTTTACCATACTATATATACACGCAGGGGGGGGGGAGCTACAAACCTGTATGGCTGGAAAAGGTAGCATAGGTGATGCTTTCCAACATCACTTTTTTTTTAAATTGCCCAACTTCTTAGATTTTTAAAAAAGTACAGATTACTGAAATGTTGCGATTTCGTGAGAATTACCCAATTACATTATTTATTTTCCTACAGAAAATGAAGTACACAAAGTAGACGAGGTGATTATTCAGTCAGGAACCGAATCCGAAGATGATTGTATTGAAAACGATAGTGACTACGGCCCTGGTAATACGTGCGGCAGTTGTAGCTCATACAGTGAAAACGAAGTGTTTGCAGAGAATTCCAATTCTGAATCACCTGCCAGCAATGAACAAAATGATACTGATCGAACTACAGTTACTGAACCAAGTACTTCTACTCATACATCCATCGAAGATGTATTAAAGAACGCTCATTCGAAATTACGTATACAGTTGAAAGAAGCTCCGAAGAATCGTGTTACTGGCCAAGAATACATAGGGTTTGCTGTTAAGAAAAATGATGGTAAAAAATCCTATGATCGCACGACACGAAGTGGTAAAAAGATGAAAGAGCGATGTAAACACATGCTAACAAAACCGATAAGTGGTCGTTCATTTTTGTGTGCGATGTTTAGTGATGAAGACCGTCAATATGCGTTCGATACATTCTGGAAGTCGTTGCATTCCTGGCAAGAAAAAAAAGCTCACGTTCGTGCACTTGTAACTACACGAGGTATCACTAAAAGACGCGCATCCACGGCTACTAAAGTGCCTAAAATGAAAAAAAATGCTGGCCACGATATTTATTTGATTCGGAAGGATGGTACTAAAGTGAAAGTATGCCGCCAATTTTTTCTCAGTACTTTGGGTTTGGGGGAAGACTGTTTCAAACGCTGGACTCTGATGTCAAATTCTTCAGATGATGTTAACGTTGAATTAGACGAAGATGAATTATTTGATCAGCCTCGACCACCAGCACCCCGACCAACACCTGTGAGTGGTCAACTGGTTATGAAAAGGGGACGGAAGAAGTGTAGCAGCCCTTCATTCTTATCTTTATCCGAGTGGATCGGCATTTTGCCGAAGGTACCTAGTCACTATTGCAGGGCTTCGAGTAAGAAAATTTATGTTGAATCTACTTTCAATTCTGAAAGGCATATGTATCGGATTTATTCTGAATGGTGCAAAGATGAACATAAAAAATGTGCTGGACGAGAAACGTTTATTAAAATGCTTCGAGACCAAAACATTGGAATCCACTCCCCAAGGAAAGACCAATGTGACATCTGCCTTGGCCATGACTACGGAACTACAGATGACAATATCTACAATGAGCACATTACTTTGAAAACAGAAGGCCGTAATAAGAAAAACCACTTGAAGGCCAGTGCGAATGAAAACTGTCTTGTTCTGACAATGGATCTACAAAGTGTTTTGCTTAGTCCAAAAACACTAGCTAGTGCGATGTATTATAAAACCAAATTACAGGTTCACAATTTCTCTATTTATGAATTGAATAATGGACATGTAGAGCTATATGTTTGGGATGAAAGCGAAGGTGGTGTGTCTTCGAGCGAATTCGTGTCGTGTATTATTGATTATATTAGCAAACGTCGCAATTATCAGAAAATAATTTTGATATCAGATGGTTGCACGTATCAAAATAGGAATAGGATTCTATCTTCAGCATTACGAACTGCTGCTACATTATTCGGCATTGAAATTCACCAGCTAATCCTGGAAAAAGGTCACACCATGATGGAAGTCGACAGCGTGCACAGCACGCTAGAACAAATGTTCAAGCCGCCAATTTTCAGTCCGTCAGACTATTATTCGCGAATGAGAGCTTCGAGACCAGTTAGTCCATATCAAGTAAACGTAATCAATCATGAATTTTTTTAAAATTTCGAATCAAACTGTTTAGTATCTTCTATTCGGCTGGGTTCAAAAACTGGTGACCCAGTTGTGACAGATATTCGGCAGTTGAAGTACACACCAAACGGAGATATCATGTACACGCTGGATTACAGTGACAATTGGCGTCATATTCCCGCCAGACTTCGATTGTCGGGAAATTTAAATCCACCTAGACTTCATAAGAGCAGATTACTGATCGAAGCGTCAAAATTTAAGCACCTTCAAGAACTGAAATTGGTTATCCCAAAAGACCATCACGCGTTTTACGATAATCTTCCTCATAAATAAACAATTTTTAAATGATATTATTATTTTTGATTCGATGTAACGTATTCTTTGTCTATTAAAAACGTGAGATTTATTATGCACTTTATTTCTCCTATGTGCCTTTACAGGACCACCAATATCTCCTATGTGTCCAAAAATTGTTATTGCAGCTGAATGAGTGAATAAATTTTGGAAAAAAATTCGTGAAATGTTCGTAGGTATTTATTTATGAATTTTAAAAAAAATTGCAGTCTCATCCATGAAGTTTAGAAATTACTACGATGTTTTTTAGCGCTACTATAAAATTTCATAATTTGCACATAGGAGGTATTTAGCAGGCCACTGACGATATTTCTAATTTTCTAATCAATTTTCTTGTTCATACTTTCATTATTCTCATTAAAGATCGAAGAACATTATTGATTTTCATTTGATTCGCTTTTTGCTTCGAGAAATTTAATTCACTACGATATAATATCGTCGGAAGTGCGTGAGGCAGTGTCAGCTCGTTTTACAATACGTCCACCGAACCAACGTAAACCAAGTATTAAATTGACTGGCATCATTGGTATCTTCTTTTTTTGTATTGACAGTTTGCTGGCAGTACTCATGAAATTAATGTATTCAACTTCAGTTACGATACATTTTTAAGCAGTTATGTAACACATAGTACGCCGAGGACGAGCAACCTTGGTAGATCGTAGTTCAACAGCAGAGCAAAACAAAATCATGACGTCATTACGTTTGGTGCAGGAAAAATAGTTCCTGTCTATCGGCGATGCTGTCGGGACGCTCGGGTCTTGCTTCATGCTTAAACAGAAAACAGAATTTAGTCACTGTAGCAGGGCTGTGATAACGGAACAGATTAGTTAAGTTAACATGGTATTATTACCGCTTCATCCCGGTAAACGGTTCCGGTAAATAACGTTACAACTGGTTACGGTATTGTTTCGGTAACGTTACGTTAAGGTATCCGTTACCAATGTTAATTAAGATAATAAACCAATAAGAATTTCTCATTACGCCCACTTCGTTGCTTCGTTTTATATGTTTATATTCCACTGAAGAACAAGGAACTAATAGTTAAATATTGTGGAGCTTCCTAATTTTTTATTTGTATAGATGCGCCGATTTGGTAAACATATGCGGGGAGGGGGGCGAAAAAGTAAAGCTGTTCATTTTTTAGTCACGATAGATGAGAGGACGTTGAACATGTAGGCTACTGACACAGGTGTTGATCAGATTACATAAATTATATAAGTAGTGAAATAGGTCTTATATACACTGTACCCTACAGTATTTCCAGTGTCTGTTATACACTTTTTATCTTAGCAATCTACAAATCAAAATGGGCTTTAGTTCACTATATACATTAGGGTTAAACTGAGAACTTCTATTGTTATCTACTGATAGACTGATACTGAGTCTAAGGCCCGTTTCACACTATGCCGTGTTGCCGGAACGGCAGCCCTGAAGGCGGTCAAATTATCGCACAAAAGTCGGGTCTTCACCCTTCACCCAGTGTGCGTCCTCTTGTTCAATCTGAACGCACCCCAAGATTTACCCATTTACCAGGTAAAAATGTTTCCGGTATTCCGTGACTGATTCTTTTCGTTACGTTCCGTTCCGTTCCGTTAATTATGTTCTGGTAACGTTATCTTTCCGTTAATCCGTTAAGTTAATTATTCCGGTTCACAGCCCTGCACTGTAGTAAACGCTACACCAAAAATCCAAAAAAAATGTTGTTTTTTTCTCGTCTCGTGTTCTGTGGTCCGAGGAATCGAGCGGTAGTAGAGTAGTAGTTGTGGTAGTTGTCAGTTGTGGTAGTTGTCGTGTGATCCTAACAATGTATGATGCGCGTTCACAAATTGTATTGTTCTAATAAAAGTATTAAAAAGTATGTTCGAAATGAATTAATTTCCTACATAAAATCAGAAGTGGGATGAGGTGTATTCCATCCACAGAAAGTCGCCTGGTTCCTGATGAAAAGGTTTGTGTTCTAAATTCGAATTCATAAAAATGAGTACCCGCGGAAATCGTCGCCAACCAAGCCCCGATGGGTCTTCCTCCTCTACCGCCGCCGCGTTAGTTGATGCGTTTATGAAAGCCCTCAATCAGCAGTCTCGTGTGCCTTCATCCGTTATGCCGGATTTGCTACCCTGCTGACAAAACTCCGCCTTCGAAGAGCGCGTTTTTGAAAAAAAACGGGCGTTTTAACTAAAAAATCACTTAGAACCTTGAAAATTTTACTGGAACTTTTTATTTACGCGCGCATTAGCCATTGCTTTTTGAAAACATTCAACGTGCGAATTTCTTCATGTTACAAAAATGGGCGTTTTAGAGAAGTAAAGATGGGAAAATTTGCCGGGCGTTTCATCAGTTCTTAATTTACGCGCAGATTCATAAGAAATGTACAGCGCGCGTATTCTCTCATATCACTAGAATGCCCCTTTTTAAAGAAAGAGAGCGTTTTCTGTAATTGTTATACATAGGAAATCGTACGTTTTGCGCTCATGGTATTATACGCGCGAATATGAACAGGTTCGAAAACGCCCGAATTATTATAATTTCGTGGCGTTTTCCACATACATCTGCGCGCGCAGATTAAATTATTGATAACGTGAAACCGTTACTGGTTATCTGTGTGGCTGTGACTTGTAGCCTGAAATGCTGAAATTGTGAAACGAAAAATAACAGTCGTGGTTTATTTAAGTTTCCATGTATTATTCTGTGATGCATATCATTTAAATAACCATATGGAGGATGATTCTCAGAACGAACACGGTAAGAACTATGTATAATACGTACAATATCTTTAAAATGTGTAAGTAAGTGCGATATTAGATTGCAATGTCGATTCATTATAGTGAGTACGAATTAGAGAGAAAATTGATTTCTAAGAGCACGTACATAATATCGCCCTGTATAAGTTGATACTCGTATTTTGTCCTGCAACGCTGAAGAACTTGTGTGTTTCAAGGATCTTCAGTATGCATATTTTGAATAACAACATCTCCCACATTCAGATTCGTCCTGTTAATTCGTTACAAAGAAGTGGTATAGAAATAGTGGGAGTCTAGGAAACTGCCGTTTGTAAAAAGAGTTTCAAATTACATACTTCGGCATAGAAATGAGATAGAAACATGAAACAAAATCTGGTTTATATATAGTACCTAGAATGAATGGTTCCAACCCTGATCGTCATTGCGTGTAGGAATGGCAATTCCTCGCTCATCTGCTTGCTCTTTTAGCGAACTAGGGTTTTTAATCTGCTCACTGCTCCAATATGTTGCTCCGGATTGTTCTTTATCAGTAAAGAGAGAAGTGTCGCAGCGATCAGGTTTGAGATCAACTATTCCTTGCTTGATTCACGAATAACGAATAGAACATAGAACAACTGATTTGTACCAAGAACGAAAGAAGATATTGTGTTTGTACGGGTATCCTGACTAAGACTTCTTATAAAAGTTTGTACTTTGTAGTTCGGTGCATTTTTCGCTGAGTGTTATGATAGAAGAAATCTGAAATTGAACATATGGAACAAATTTAACTAAGATGGTCGGGTTTCATAGCGTTTTTAACACCAAAAATTTTGCCATAAGGTTGTTGACTTTTTGTAATTGAGAATAATTATCACTGACCATGAGGTCTCGGATTATGTAGCTGGTCTAGGTACACCAACGAAAACCTTTTGTTTTTGAACGGTATATCAAAATAATAAAAGTGTGTAACGTTGATTCATAATACGTATTGTGGGAAAAGAAAAAACTGAGTGACCTGAAAAGAAATCTGTGAATATAACGTTGCTAGATATCTGTGAAGACGAAATACTGCGATCGCTTGTTGAAATACAGAACCTGAGTGTTACTCATATCCACGCTGTCCTCTTTCTTTCAACAATCATAAATCTGATCCTTCCATTTGATGATGTACATGCAGAATTCTGTGCGTTGAAATACACGCGGTTCTAGCTGTCTTAGGACAGATACAGCAGGAAAATCCTCTTTCTCAATAGTATGAACCATGCATTACTCTATTATACCCTGCGATTTATTCAAATTCAACTGAATTCTTTTACAAATGAGGACCTTTCTGGCAGAAGCTTGTGTAGTACACAGTTAAACTTGAACCAGAATTACAGAGCAGTGAGCAGATGGTTTTTGCTCAGAATAATTTCGCGAACTGCTTTTTTCATGAACCAACTCATTT
Source organism: Acanthococcus lagerstroemiae (assembly GCA_031841125.1). Taxonomy (NCBI): domain Eukaryota; kingdom Metazoa; phylum Arthropoda; class Insecta; order Hemiptera; family Eriococcidae; genus Acanthococcus; species Acanthococcus lagerstroemiae. Next base: position 97,488 of record JAJSSI010000021.1, on the reverse strand, counting down.
AATTTGCTCCTGCTCGGAGTCGACCAACGTTATTGCTTGCGTACAGGTGAATTAAATTAACCCTTCCGCATATAATTAACCAGGATGACGCGCCTACCTGGTAAAACAGGAGCGTTTTAGTTTGAGTAAACCTGACAACTTGATACGAAACGACGAGCGTCAACTTATACTGAGCGAACTATATTTTCGGCCAAAGCGACACAATCGTCTTCTTACAGTTTGAGTACAACTTTCATTCTGGCTTGGAGCAAGAGGTAGCCAACTGGCTGAAATACTGGCAGAATGCGATGATAACCAGGGCGAAAAAGCTAGAAGAGAGAAAGGAAGCAGGAGGTGCAACACACAATTTTTAAATTGTTCATTCATTCATTCTTTTCTTTCCAGCCGCCAAAAAGAACCTTGAAAACAGTGATGAACAACATGAAGTGGTGTCAAGTCAATCGTCATTGGAGCAGCGTACTGGTAATATTAGGACGCTGTATTGCTGTATTTTTTTCTATTCTAATTTTAAAAGATTCATTTATACTTTCCAATTTCAATTCAGAACACTGATACACGCAATTTATAGTATATTAAATACACCTGACGTTTCTTTTTATCATTACCACTCTTCATTTAATATTTATTGCAGTTTTCTTATGTTTAAAATTAGAAGAAGAAAAAAATGAATGCGTCACTGTATAAGTATTAAAATTTATAGTGCACAATGTTTATTTCTTCGTCGTTTTCAATTCTTAAAATTTTTTATCATTGTTGTAATGGACATTTTAGTTGTTTTATGGTTGACTAGTTTATGAAAAATGTTTACCTACATTTTTGAAACGATGTGTGTTCCTATGCTTATTTTCATTTTTTTTTTTTTTTTTTTACCAATTTGTTTTCCTATTAATATTAAATATAATTTTTGCATATTTAATTTCTATTCAATTATTTTTTCTTAAAAAGTACTGAAAAGAAGCGCTTTTGAAAATTATTTGTGAGGGCGTTTTTTTAAGAAACAATCGGAAGGAGCGTTTTTAAATTCATTAGAAAAGAGGCGTTTTACAAACGTCACATAAACGCTCTCATATAAAGAACGCTTGGTTACTTGGCGTTTTTTGATACGTTGAAAATCGCGCGTTTTCTGGTAGGTTGAAAAATCGCGCGGTTTCATCGGTCTCACATTATCTCCCGCGTTCCGCCCGGCGGTATTTTGCCCGTAGGGTAATGACACTCGAAGACTTCGCGGGTGAAAGTTCCCCTGCCGAAGCTGATTCGTGGCTGAGCAGCATCGAGTCAGTAGGTAAGCTACACAGTTGGAGCGATGCGATCTATATCGAGGCGATAAAAAGGAAAGTTCGTGGTGCGGCCAAGGATTGGTATCTGGCACACCGTGATGAACTCACAACCTGGACCAAGATACGCACGGAGTTCAAGAAAACGTTTGTGGGTACCTTAACCGCTTCTCAAAAATTTCGACAATTCCTGAACCGTACTCAATCCGCTGATGAATCTACTGTTGTATATTTTCATAGTAAGATTCGTCTGGGAAAAGAAGCGGGTGTCGTGTTCGAAACCATTAAGGACGAATTCTTGGTTGGCCTGAGTTCCACCGAGTTAGCACGCTATCTGAAAACTAGAGACCATTCAGATTCGAACGCTGTCCTCCGCGATATTCGCGATTACGAAGAATTCGAGGAGCGTAGAAAAGCGCCAACAGTTCTGAAACCCAAGGTTCCTCCGAAGGTAACGGTGAAAAATGATAAAGAGGTGCCCAAGTCATCTGGTGGTGTACCTGTTGTTGACAAAAATAAACGTGCTTCCAACTCGAATCGTGCTCGTTGTCGTACTTGTTTTGAACGTGGGCATATATACACGGAATGCACGAAGGAAAAACGTCCACCATTCTGTACTGCGTGTCAAACGCCCGGTCATTTCCGAAAAGCTTGCACCAAGTTCACGTATGTACCTCCTCCTGCCGAGTCAGTCGATGCCAAGGTTAAGCCAGTTGCCAGAGAGACGAGTGCCTCAGTCACTGTCAACCTGCATGAATCTTCCGACGGTACCTGTGAGAAATATCTAAAGGAAGCTAATATAAATTGTGTCGCCGTGAAAAATTCGTATGTCGATCCTGGTAGCCGTGTGTGTCTTGCTCGTGCATCTGTTGCGATTAAAATGTCGAAACCTCTCGTACCTAGAAATAGTCGTGTTTTAGGTGTTGGTAACCTCACACAAGGTCGTGAGATTTTAGGTGAAATTTTATCCGATATTGAGATCGATGGTTTGATGATTCCTGACATACCACTGTGGGTTGTCGAGGATGATGTTTTGCCGGCGCCAGTCATAATCGGTCGTTCGTGGACTGAGCACCCTCGAGTCGCGTTTGCTAAAGTCGGTGATACGTTGCTGATCCAAGAAGCTGACCAATTCCCATTCAATGGAATTTTGAAAGAAGTGGCGTCTAAGAAAGGTCAAATTCGTGCGGTTAATGAAGTGTCGCTCATTGAAAACGCGATTATGTTCGTCGAAGTGCGCGCAGGTCCAATTACTGAGGACCCATGTCATGTAAATATTACGTCCGCGCCGAAAGCTTCATGCTTACCTATTTCAAGTGATACGTTTCACTTGCGAATTTATTGTAATGAAAAACGTGTTATTCGTGAAAACGAAGTTGTTGCGCGCTATGCAACAATAAATGTAGTCGATATCGATCCTAAATTGCCTAATTATAAGTTGTGGGAGCCACTCACTCCTCATGATGTCACGCTCGGTGATGGGTTGTCAGAGTCAGGCAGAGTAAAAATGTTGGAAGTTATTAATGCTAATCGTCGTGGCTTTGCTAAGAATGTCTTTGAGCTGCCTACTTATAAAGGTTCGCCAATCGAGATTAACAAACTTCCAGGTTCTGCGCCAGTATTCTCTAAACCGTACCGTACTAATAAGTCTCAGAGTGATGAGTTAACAAGGTTAGTGGCTGAATGGCGAGCCGCAGGTCGAGTTATTGATACTACTTCTACCTATGCCTCTCCTGCTATTTTGGTGAATAAAAAGGATGGTAGTAAACGTCCTGTGTTTGACTATCGAAAATTAAATGCACAAACTGTTAAACTTAAGTTTCCTCTACCATGTATTGACGATCATTTAGAAGGTTTATCGAGAGCTAAATTATTTACGGTTTTGGATCTCGCTAGTGGATATCTTCAAATACCATTGGCAGAATCCGCACAACCAAAAACAGCATTTGTAACTCCCACTGAGTCGGGTCAGTTTACCCATTTGCCATTCGGGCTTACCAATGCGCCTGCCGAGTTTTCTCGTATTATGAGTCGTGTATTAGGTAATTTACGTGGCAAGATTGTTTTCAACTACCTGGATGACTTACTTATCCCAGCTGAGGATGAAAACAATATGATTGAACGCGTTGATCTTATTTTGCGTACATTAATCGAAGCAGGTCTAGCCTGTAAACCAAAAAAATGCATTTTTGGAGCTACATCCATCGAATTTTTAGGTTTTGAAATTCGTAATGGTACTTTGCACCCAGGTAAGGCAAAAATTCGTGCTATTTCCGAGTTTGCCGCGCCTAGAAATGCTCATGAAGTAAGACGTTTTGTGGGACTAACTAGCTTTTTCAGACGTTTTATTGTTCATTTTGCTAGTAGGGTAAGACCTTTGACGGCCCTTACAGCTAAGGATGTTGAATTTACATGGGGCAAAGAGCAACAATTTGCATTTGCCAACATAAAGAGATTGCTCACATGTGAACCAGTGTTGGGTTTATATAATCCATCATATCACACAGAGTTACATACTGATGCTAGCGCTGTTGGTTTAGCAGGTATGCTTCTGCAGAAAGCAACTGAAGGGGCACTATTGCACCTTGTTTATTGTGTTAGTAAACGTACTACCCCTGCAGAAAGTCATTATCATTCATTGAAATTGGAGTTAATGGCCGTAGTTTGGTCAGTTGAACGACTCCGACAGTTTCTTTTAAGTATTCAATTTGTTGTGGTGACTGATTGCCAAGCGTTACTTCATTTAAACGCAAATTGTACCACTAATCCACAAGTGGCTCGTTGGTCACTAGTTTTGCAGGAATACCAATTTACTGTTAAGCATCGTGCTGGCACACAGCTCCAGCATGCTGATGCCCTGAGTTGTGCACCTGTAGAGGACGCCGATGTTAGTGTTTCCGCTGCAGTTGAGATAGGCGTTTATACGACAATTTCTGATTCTGATCTCGTTCGCATGTATCAAAAGAGAGACGCCGAATTACAAGTATTAATTTGACAAATTACTGCGAATGAACAAGCCAAAGAACTGCGTAAATTCCAGTTAATTGATGGTATTTTATTTTATATTGATAATGCCTCCGATCGTAAGCTATTTGTTGCACCGAAGAGCATGCGTAAATCATTGTGTATCAAGTATCATGATCTGCTAGGTCATTACAGTATTGATAAGGTGTTAAAAGGTATTCGTGAGCACTATTATTTTGCTGGGATGCGTCGATATATCCGCCAGCATATAGCACAGTGCATAGATTGTATTCTCAGAAAGGGCGAATCTGGCAAGCGAAAGGGCTTACTACACCCAATACCGCCAGGCAGTCGACCTTTTGAGACTGTTCATATTGATCATATAGGTCCGCTAGTTACATCTACTGCTGGTAATACTCACGTACTTGTACTTATCGATAATTTGACGAAGTTTGTAAATTTATTTCCAGTTCCTGATACATCTACAGCGCAAGTTCGTAAGTCCTTACATGACTTTGTAATTCGCTATGGTGTGCCAAAACGTATTATTTCCGATCGTGGTAGCGCTTTCACTTCTAAGTCTTTTAAACAGTTTTGCATGCGACATGGAATTGTGCATACCCTAACGTCCGTTCGGCATCCTCGAGCAAATGGGCAATGCGAACGTGTAAATCGGGTCCTTAACGCTCAATTTAGTATTTACGCTGTCGATGACAAACGCGAGGAATGGGATCTGTATATCCCAGAAATCCAGCGCAATTTAAATGTGGCCGTAAACCGGACTACCGGAAAGTCGCCATTCGAGATCTTACATGGCTACAAACCTAGGTTTTCTGACGCGACGCTCCAGAAGATCACTGATCTTGCTGGAAATGATGTAGGTGCCGATCGAGCTATACTTCAGGAGATAGCTGCTGATCATATTCGTCAAGAGCAAGTTAAGATGAAGGAGCAGTTTGATATGCGTGTCTGTCCGGGTGAAGAGTTGGTCGACGGGGAAATTGTATTTATTAAGAGTCCCGTTGTCAGTGCCGGAGAACCCACAAAAGGCTCTGCTAAATTTAAGGGTCCGTTTGTGGTTGTACGTAAGGTCGCCGGTGACATTTATTGCATCCAAGACTTGAAGAAAGAGGGAACTGTTAATGTCCACATTTCTCAGGTTCGTCCCTGGAAACCTCAGCCTGATTCTGATGGCGAACAGGATGACGATGGAGACCCAGATAGTGTCTTAGACTTGATAGAGTAGCTATTGAAAATAATATTGTATCCATAAACATAATAATTTTGTTATTTTAAATTTCATTTTATCATTTGTAATATTTTCATAAGACTTTCCGAGGACGTAAAGCGGGTCAGGAAAGGCCGAGTGTAGTAAACGCTACACCAAAAATCCAAAAAAATGTGTTTTTTTTTCTCGCCTCGTTTCCTGTGGTCCGAGGAATCGAGCGGTAGTAGTTGTGGTAGTTGTCGTGTGATCCTAACAATGTATGATGCGCGTTCACAAATTGTACTAATAAAAGTATTAAAAAGTATGTTCAAAATGAATTAATTTCCTACATCACTAGTCTTTCTAGTGTTTCTAGTACCATAATACATTATCTCTGCCTAGTAGTCACTCAGTTGTCAGTTCTCCATCTCAATCTCAACTTCTCAATTTCTCATGTGGAAAAAGTTCCCAGCTGGGAAATTTTTGCAGCGCTGCTGGCAGCAGACACTGCTATACTAACACAACAATAAATTATTCAGTAAATATTAGTCGCAATCTGTGTGTTGGTATGAGAACTGTTGAAGCGAAGTGGAAGCGTGTGCTACTCTAATGCTGCCACGCAGCAGAAGAAATAGCAACCTGTAGTGTACACTTCATATAGTAAATGCTTCACCTTGCTGCCTAAGCTGCGTAGTGGGAACGCATAGTAAAGCCCATATTTCTTCGAATTCGGGAGAGAAACGGCGGTGATAGTCGCACATTGGCACATAGCCAGCAACCAAGCAGCGGCAGTCGGCACTCGGCAGTTCACCTATTTTGTTGCGAGTTGCGCGTTTGCGCGTGGATGTTGTGATGTTCTGTAGTTGTATGTGCTCTATTATTCCGTTGACCTGCGTCCTGCTGTGTGTAACTTTTATTCATCTAGTCAGCCAATTTTGGTAAGTGATTTACTTCATACTTTTATGTGGTACATTTACTTACTGTATTAACTTATGGCTGTATAATTTTTCTCGGTTTGCGGACTTTATTACAGTAATATAGAACACATGCATGCTCATACTCATCCAGTTCAATCAAATTTCTACATTCAGGGTTGGACAAACTTTCACTAGGCTATAGGGAGAAGTCTGATGGGCCGCTAAAATTTTTTTTGTGCACTGGATGCATCGCGTCTTGCCTCTGCCCTCTCTAGTAGAAGGGGAACAGGGGAGGAGGGGTGGGTAAATGTAGGTGGAAGATATAGATAGAAAGGAAGGATATAGAAAGGAAACATAAGGGAATAGAGATGAAGACAGGGCCCATCTCAATTTACCACACACCTAGACTCTATCCCACCCCTTCGCCATGTTTAGAAAAGATACTCAGAGACCAGAAATCGCTTACCCCCTCCATCAACGCATTCCGAGGAAGATATATAAAAGATTAGAAGGTGTAGGTTGAGATAAGTGTGCGTGTATTGCGCGCGCGCGTGCTTTCTTTTGAAAAAAATAGTTCTTTTCCCATCTCAAAATATACATACACCGCTGCTTATCTAATTTCTTTTTCTTCTTCAACATGTAGAGACAAAACTTGACTTTTAGTTGCTGTTGTTTTTTTGAGGGGGGAGAAAAATTTACCAGTTCTTCAATTGAAATATTTTTAACTATAAATAATAATTATGATAACAAACAAACATTCATAGAAAATGAAAAAGTCAAATGAACAGTTTTAAAATTTGCCAACTACCAAATTATTGGGGGATGTTTTACCCTCCCCCTCCCCATAGTTTTGTCCCTGCAAATGCAGATTGGAACCTTACCTCCCAAGCTCTCACATTTGCGCACAACATCCCCGTAGTCTGGGAGGGTAAGCTAGAAGGATGATAGGAATACTTGAGAGGAACCTAGAACTTCCTTTCCACATTGAGGTAGTTGTTATTTACTCTTGGTGATATTTTTTCCTGAGTTTCCTCTGATTTGTCTCCTAAACTCGTTCCAATAAAATAAAATAAAAACAATTTAAGTACAAAGTTTTAGGTTGATTAGATTGGGGGACTCCGTGCCACAAGCTCCCTTTCATTCTTAAGGGAAAATCACATGGAGTATTGACTTTCCTTCCAGACTGAATTTCCCTCCCTACTATACTCATATTCACCAGAAACAAAGCCCGTAAGTCAAACAATAGAACATTTGCTATCGGATTCAGTTTATGACCTTGGAAAAAAGTATTTTGCTTTCAACTTTTAGATTTTAATAAAATGTTCAACTCTCAAATTTCAAGCTCTAGGTCAAACAAAGAATCTAGTAAAAACAGAATAGTCCTTGAAATTTGAAATTCAACGTTTGCTACTGACTTTCAGGTTTTCAAAATGTCTTCCACATTCTAGCTTTGTTTCAACCTTTTAGATAACGTTTGATACTCAGCCTGAAACCTTAGGCTTTTGACTGACTAGTCTCTGACAGGAGTCCAGGGTACTCAATTTTCAGAGGGAAATACCGAGTTGATTCCCGAGACCCTATTCACGATAATGAGTTGGTTCCCAAGAAGAAAAAGATACTTAACGAGTTGGTTCCCGTAGCAATAATGAATTGGCTCCTGTAGCAATAATGACCCGTTGAAGATTTTCCCACTAAAAACATGAAAATCTAGTTGCGCTGCGTACACGTATTAGAGTGGAAATGCCACTACGACCCATTGTCTTTTCAAAGAAAACGCACACGCATGGAATGCGGATGGCAGTGGCGCTACGCCGACGACATATCTCTTCGTAGTGGAACTGCGCTCACGGACCACTTGTTTCCCACTACGTCGATTTCTTTGTAGTAGAACTGCGCTCACGGACCACTTGTTTCCCACTACGTCGTACCACTACCCCCTTGAAAATTTTCACATTAAAATATGAAAATGTAGTTGCTCTGCGTGCACGTATCAGAGTGGTAATGCCACTACGAACTATTGTCTTTTCAAAAGAAACGCACACGCATGGAATGCGTTTGGCAGTGGTGCTTCCCCAAGAACACATTTATTTGTAGTGGAAATGCGCTCACGGATCACTTGTTTCCAACTACGCCGTACCATTACATTACGTGTGCGAAACCACTACGCAAGCCAAAATTTTCGCGCATACATATGGCAGTATTCTTATGCACGTTATGCCACTATGCACAATTTACAGTGGCGGATACAGAGGGGGGGAGTTCGCCCCCATGAAATACCAAACATTTAAATCTGTCTATAGTGACCTAAAGCTATTATGTTTCGTCTATACCATTTTTCATTCGGACCCCTCCCCCTCCCCGAAATTATTTTCTGTATCCGCCCCTGACAATTCAGGACATAATAAAAAATGTATTAATTATAAATGAAAAGTACTTTATTACATCAGAATATTTCCATAACAGAATTCGGCATCAAAGAGGAGAGAACGAGCTTGTACAGAAAATAGTATTGTATTTGTGTTACCGGAAGTGTCGAAAATTACGGAAAACTTGAGAATGTCCAGGCAATAACATCACTGTCGTTGGGTTTTAGGAACGAGGGATAGTAACTAAATAACTTGAATTCCGTAATAATTTAGGAAATCTTGAAATTCGCAAAATTGAGTAGGCCTATTCGTTAATTCCTAATCAGGAGCAGGCAGTGTCTAGTATACCTCTGCGCACTAGTACTTTGCATATACAGTTTCGTTTGATCACAACTTCTGTGCACATTTGAACACATGCAAACGTGGATTAAGGGTCATTCATTAATTATGTAAGGATGATTTTGGCCGTTTTTGACCCCCTACCCCCATGTAAGGACACATAAGATTAACTGAACCCCCTCCCCCTTATTACGTATTTTCCTAAAAAGCTTTAAAATAAATTAACATCATTTGAAAAGGTTCAACAGGTTTCACTGTATGTGTATTTACTCATCTTTAGCAGCTGCATGTAGAAAATGTGTCGCCTGAGTGGTGGCTACATTAAAAATTACGTAATAAAATATTACGTAAGAATGGCTTCTACCTCTCCCCTTCTCAGTAAGGCTATGTAGAGATTTTTACCCCCCCCCCCCCCGGGGGGGCTGTACGTAATTAATGAACGACCCCTAATTGCATTTTGAAATGACTATAGGTGTACCTACCGCACCAAATTAGTATACCTTCTTTATAACATTCGTGTAAACTACATATTACCGAATTCAAGTTTGAAAGATCTAACAGTAATTAATCTAAAGTTTAAAAATATGGCAGAAGTTTCGAAAACTTACGAGTAATTTTATAAATTTATTCTACAGATGATGGTAAAGTACGATTTTAATCACAGTTTTTAGGAGCTAAAGTGACTGCTTAACGTGATTTTAAAGAACAGAAGAGTGACATGTCACAAGAAAAGAGCCTGAATGTTCACTTACCACTAAGACCCTTTTCTTCGACACGTCACTCGTGGGATTTATGAAATTTTAAATGTCTAGGGAATTTTAGACAAAACACCTGTTCTATAATATGTTCCCGCGCATGCGCGTTTCTACACTGACGGCTCAACGATAACTGAAAACGTGATAGCTCATTATACGTTTCGGATGTTCCAGATTTCTTCTTGTTCGTGCTTTCCTCTCATCTGTAGAATAAAACGTCATATTGTACTTCATTCTACAATTATTTTAGATGGTTTTTCTTACCAACGTAATACAAGCATGTAAAAGCATAAACTATTTTTTTGTTCATTTTCACTACTGAGTCATTCTTTGTCCTCAAGATTGATATAGTACCTACTACCTCTCCGGCACTCACAAGACAGCCTAGGCCAGCTTTATAATCTTATAAATCAACAACGCATTGCCTACAACAATTAAAATACACGTTATTACGTCCTTGTCATCAGTAGCGTAACTAATCGTTCCTTTTGGGGGGGGGGGGCTGAATTTTTTCACTATGTTCAATTTTCATTAAATGAACAAAAACTAAACTTATAAGAGGTTGGGGGGGGTTCTCCCGTATTTGCGCCACTGCTAGTCATTATAGTCATGACCTGGTCATTTTAGGAACTCGTGTGATGGACTAGGCGTTTTTGTAATCTTTGAACAATCAACATTTCCGGTAACACATATGCACATGGTACATCAAAAAAGTAAATATGTATGTTTTTTTTAAAAAATGAATATCAAGACAGAATAAACTCACTACACATCTCATACAACTGAAACAACAAAAAAGATAAACGTTACATGTACTCGAATTTAGAAGGTTTTTTTTAAGTCTATTTCTGCAATAAAGCAAGAAAACAATGTCATAATTAATGGCATTCTGTACCAGGAGTCAGAAGATGAGAAGAAAATATTTAATAAGGCGACAGAAAACCTTGAGGTAGAGCTCCAAGACTACTATTTCTGGGCAGTACAAGGGCTGCCTTCAAGAAATCAGACCTTAACAATGATTGTTAGACTGAATAGTAAGAATGGGGTCAAATAAGACCTGGTAGAAAACTATAAGAAGGAAAAGCTGAATGGCCAGGTAATCTGAGCTGGCTCCCCAGTTGATTTTCATAGACGAGCACCTCTCCAAAGAAATGGTTGAGCTAATTTACAAAACACTTGTCCCAAAATATATATAAGATAGCAGAGAGAGCAAGACTGACTTACAAATTTTACATTACAACTGCAAAGGAATGGCGTCCAAAAATAGGATAGAACCAACACGGGCGGCGGACCTGTAGGACTCGTACAATCAGTTTGAGGAAGTTCTGAAAGAAACCGAACAGTTAATAAGCGTGAAGCGGGCAAAACCATGAACGTATGACAAGCTCAGTGCGAGAACCAAACTGCTTATCAATAGAGGTGTAGATACCCTGAAATATTATTTAAAATAAAAAAAAATCATTCATTAAAAAACAATTTAAATTTTAAAAAAATTCTAAAGTATTTTATACATCCTATTCTGGAATTTGATGAGATGGACGGACCATCTAATGTCACTATTGTTTGCAAGGTATGATGTTTTGAGGAAGTGAGAGGGGTGCGCAGTAACGAAGATATTTGACTTTGATTCAAATTTGGAAACGAATGTCCGGGCTGTGTTGAACTATTCGTCCGCCTTTTTTTATACTTGGTCGTGGTTGTGCACTGTTTCGTTGGTCATTTCGTATTTTTGTGCCCCGTCGCTTATTTCTGATCCATTCCTGAACAATGTTCAAGGTTTCGGATACATTTTTGCTGATAGTTGATGCTATTTCTGCAAAATGAATATGCGCAAATTAGGAGATAATAAATGAAATAACAGACAAATAATAAATTTGTGATATCTCCTAAGGGAAGGCATACCATAATGCTCAAGACAGTAAATGGGTGATTCTCTGAAAATTAGACAATTCGACGTGGACAAAAACAAAAAAACGAGGTTCACTTTCCAAATGTATTTTCGTTGAAATCGATACTAGGAGCACTGAGAAAACCGTATTCCGTCGACGGGCGGGCTTAAATTTGATTTTTTTTTTGGGGGGGGGGGGGTAGAGTCATAAAAAATTGATGTCCACGTTGAAAGACAAATTTTTCACGTTTACATAGTGCGATAAGATGAGGCTGTATGATCACACAGCGGCAATATAGGTTACAATCTTACAGATCACGGTTTTACAAAGTACCTACAATTCATCTAGGAAAGTAGTCTCTGCACAAAGAAGATTTAGAGGCTGTTTCTACAGACTGCTTCTAAGAGTCGAAAGATTCACGTCTTTCGTCGTGGATACAAGAAATATGTGAGTGTCCACGTTGAACATACCTATTTTATGTCCACGCTTAAGAACAAAATTGCCATTTTCCTTTTCCCATTGGGTAAATATGCGGAGAATATTTGATACATGTAGCTGAATGTAATGGGGCCAACATTAGATACAACTACTTATATTAAGTATTACATTTTTTACAAATTCTTAGCTGGAAATTCAATATGGAATCACCCAAATACCTGTCCACCAATTATAGAAGGGAGAAACTACAATATATTATACATAGTTACAACAATAATGCTCTTTAACGAGGAAGGGTATATCTTCTCACAGATAACGGTCAGGATGTTACATACCAAACCCGAAATTGTACAGATCGGGAATTGTATAAGCATTTTTGTACCACGCGCGAATCGAACGACCAACTTATTTGCACTGAACCCTAAATATCGGACTAGGTACAAATAATGCTGTACCATTTGCGAAATGTATGAAAAGTTTGTACCAATAATAAGACCAAAAGCTGACAAAGAAGAAAATAGAGATATACAGCCATTATAGTAATTATAGTATCCCTCATCTAGATTCCTCTTGATGGAAGTACGTATAGCTTTTCCAGCATTACATTATCGTTTTTGTTTTTTTTTTGTATTGAGGTCAGTTTCTCGTGTAACTTCCATCACACTGATACTTCAAATTTCGCTTTCCTGTCAAAAAGCGCCTCAAAGGGGATTGTTTAATTCCTGAGGGGTAACTTATTTTTTTGAAATTTGGACGAAACGTACATAATTCATCAGCCCAGGCAGTCAAACCATTGTCAATCATCCAAGCTCTCGCCATTTCCTCAACATTGCAGTTTGGTTGTTTGATACCTCTCTGACTTTGAGAATGCCGAGGTTTACTATATATGCAGTCTTGAGACCCGGCCATAACAGTTCCAAATCACTGATAATGGCATTTAAGAATTCGCGATAATTATTAGATTGTAACAGGGAGGGGGCACTGAATCCATAAAAAATGTCAATTAAATTGTAAGCAACTTCTGCAGCAGTCTTCGTTTTTTGAGAGCACAATAAGTGTAAAAATTAAACCTGGTGATCTTGATAATTCACGATAAATTGAAACTGGCCATTTCTATGACTGCACATCGATCAAGTCGACTTGACCCCTAGCATTAGCTTCTGCAAAAACTGTATGCTAAATTACAACCCCTTTCAAATAAAGTGATTGCATGAGAATGATGCACACCTCCAACGTTGGCCACTGCACTATAAGAACTATCATGTTGAACCATGTAAAGGGCAATAAGGGATTATTACATACAAATACAATCTATTCCAGGGTTTGTACAATATATTCGGTACCCACAATGTTATTTATTTCCTACAAGTTGGTACCTACACTAATCGCGAACGGTACAGTATTAATTGTATTAAGTCTGATATCTCAGGTTCAGATAGAAGTGGGTCGTTCGATTCGCGCACAGTACAAAAATGCTTGTACCATTCCGGATCTGTACATTTCGAGCTTAGTACTTACTACATAACAAGGATATTACAAAATTTTTCAAGCCTTACCTGGTCACCAAAAGACCTCTCGCTGCAGAATGTTTGCTTTTTTTCCACGAACTATTGTTGGAATGGATTGTAGAATTCTCCAACATTTGATCTTTTATGCGACATAGGTATTTAGGAAATGCAATTGACAAAACACTGAATACACTTAGTTCTCTTAAATTGCAAATTGAAAACAACACTCGAAACTTTCTGATAATTATTCGAAAACTGAAAAGTAACACCGAACAACCGAATGATATATAGTTATCAGTATCAAGCGCATTAGTAGGTAATTCAGTTTTGTTTGAAATATCAACGGTTTTCAACAGAAACGTTTTGATTGGTCGTCATAGTACAAGTGCAGAAACGGTGGGGTAGCGGTTATGTTGTGGTTTTAAAGTTGAAATTCCACCACGCAGATTGTCCGGGAATGCTCACTGTCACTACCACCCACACATCAAAACCGGTTTTCATCGTAAAGCTCATCAATGTAGTAGTGGTAGTGGTTTTACGAATGTATATCCACCTGAATGCGCTCGCCAATACATAGATCCTTGGTGTACATTTTAAAGTGGGTATTCCACAACGCAGATTGTCCACAAATGCTTACTACCACTCTTGCATCTAACCCTGTTTTAATATATAGAGCTCATCAATGTAGTAGTGGAAGTGGTTTTCCGAATGCGTTCCACTTGGATACGCACATCAAAATCTTCAACGGGGAGTTGGTTCCCACAGCAATATTGAATTGGTTTTCCATTTTCCTTTACATTTTACACAGCCTGAGGACTGTCTACATGAAGCAGTAATTATGGTTAAAAATGAATTACCAAAGGTAAGCCATGGTGTACTAACATCGGGTATTTCAGGAAGTTATAAGAAACGTGCTTCACGGAGTCCAAACAGGTTATCGTGTTGGAGGCTAGTTTATTAATTTCGGCCTGAATAAATTGCCCTTTCGGTCTTATTTTCTTCCTCCCCATTGATGTCTATGAAGTTTAATATATAACTTTCCGCCTGGATTTCTTCCAGTGTGTTAGCGAAATGAAAAATGTTGGGATGCGACGAATTGAAACATTTATTAAGTTGATTGTGGAAAGATTTGCAGCAATTTGTCGTGCACTGTCGACTGGCTGTACCTTGTGCCAACAGGGGTGGCGGGTTTTCTGAATAAGATACAATGTAATCGGGAACTAACTAGTTAAATTTTCGGGAACCAACTAGTTAAATTTTCGGGAACCAACTCCATACTAAAATATATCACCTCGGGAACCAGTCTGTTACTCACATTTTTTTATCTTGGGAACCAACTCGTTATCGTCCTTTTCAGAAATGAAATTTGACTTTCAGTGTGGGGAGGTGGATAAGAAAAATTTGGGATAAAATATTTGGCTCGCCAAGAAAAAACGTATCAACGACTGACCCCTGCACGTCGCAATAGTCGGTAGAAGCGACAATTCTGATGAAAACCCACGCCTAATGAAGCGCGACGAAAAATGTGATGCGAGCAAGCGACAATTGATACATTTTTACACGACTGGAAATGTGTACACGAGTACTTCACACCCTGCCCATTCAACATTGTATTGGACCTGGTGAAAATAAATTATTGAACTTTTCGTGACTAATTCAAATGCATTGTCAAATTTGATTCTCACTCAATGTTTGACCTAGTAGACTCCCCCCCCCCCATTGTACAACCACATTTTTGATTGTATTTACAAAATGGAGGGTCAGCGGTAGATTTGGACAACGAGTTTAAACTCAGCGAGAATAACTAATAGAATGGGTGGTTATCTCCATTTTTTTGATTTTTAAAAATTTTTAAAATTTCTCCATACTCCTACACATTGGGAATTTTAGTCCCAAATGCGAGTCGGATTGAAAATCTGATTCAATTTTCGAAATTAGTGATCCAAAATATCCATTTGAGTGGTCCTTATTTGATCTGTGTTAAAAAAAAAAATGTCATATTTTCGACCAGACCGACCCACAATGGGTTTCCCACATTAAAAATTGTTTTCGTAATATTTCAGCACCGGGCTAGAAGAGAAAAAGAGGCCGACCAGTGTACTCAAAGAAGGCCTTACTGGTAGCATAATGTTTTTCACCTCATTATTAAATTTATAATACTTACATGTTTAGAGGACTATTTAGACCGCGCCGATACGGCGTTAATATTATTTCTGCGGCGTTCGATATTTTTACTTGGCGTTCAATACATTATTTTCCTTTTTTTTTTTTTTTTTTTTTTTTTTTTTTAGGCGGGATTTGACTTAAACGTCGTGCGTTTTTCATTTCAGGTGTTTTTATTTCTTTTTTGTCGTTCAGACAACTTTTTCTGGCGGGCTGTTGTTTCCCACCCGAAAAATTTGCCAACAAATATTTTTCCAAAACTAAAAATTCGCCGACAAAATTTTCTTTACATTAAGAATTTGCCGATTTTTTAAACGAAAAAAAAGAAAAAAAAGAAACAAACAAACGAACAAATATTCATTAAAAATATTTATTTTTCAGAGAGGACCCAAATTATTTTAAATAATATAAATGCCTCTATGACAAACAAATCTCGACAAAAAGATTCCAACACTCTTGATGAACAGTGGTCAGCCTTTAACTTTCCTCTGAATTTTGAGAAATTTCGAGAGTTTGAGGAATACTTGTCCGTGAATGACAGAGCAGAAGAGTTTGTGCGTACATTATTGTCTCTGTGTTTTTGTCTGGTGTCTGGTAGCATCAAACTTCTTTTTACATTTCTGTTTCAGATTTCTTACTTAGAAAATTTGTTAAAAACAAACTCCAAAACGAAGCCAAGATCTGCCCTCCGTATAGTATTGAAGGGCATAATTTCCGACGAAATATTTGTTCATTATTTTTGGGCTGATGAAAAAAAATATGGCGGAGGAAACGCGGTGGCGGTGGAGAAGGCGAAGAGGAAATTTGCTGATACCCAGATGTCAGCATGTATCTTAAGTATGTATATTTTTAAAAATATTGTGTGCTGACACTAATATTTTGTCTTTTAACACTGCTTTTTCTATATTTCTTCACAGAGTCTTGCGAAGCAGTCTTCTTCAATACTGACATTAAAAAAAAGTCAAAAGCCAGGCTTGAGGTTCGCGAATGGTTTCGCAGTGCGAACCAAGTTCGAAAGCGCTACCATGGAGTGAAAACACCTTTGAAAAGCCATGGGTCGACTGATAGGGAAGCTGATGAGTAGGAAGTTTTCTGTCACCTTAGTATATAAGTATTACTATTTGTAAACGGGGGGGAGTCCCCCTTCCCCTTTGCTTCTGCGTGGGGTAACTTGTTTTATTCGTCTTGACCGATTTCCGTGTATCCTTTCCCCTCGTCAGCCTTTCTTCGTCCGGGCTTCTTTGGTCCATGGTTGTGAGCTGACAGGAAGAACGGGACCTCGGCGCAAAAATGTAAATTTTACAGGAGAGAGGATAAACAAAATTGATAACATTTTCACGTTACGAAGACACTCAACTTTGAAGACATACAGCCCTTTTGGAAAATTGTTTAAAATTTTTTCAACACCACGCGAAAGAGCGGCCAAAAATTAGTCAAAAACATTGTTATCACAAACATGTTTTTTTTTTGCACTGAGGTCCGTTTTTTCCTGTCAGCTCACAGTTCTTTTCGGATGCTTCACGTTTAGCCTGCTTGTAAAGTCGCACCTATTAACCTTGTTTTGTCTCTTTTTTGGCGGTTGTCTCCTCAGCTTTGTTCCCAGTCAAGTCGTGCAGTTGATATGGCTCGTCGATTTTAATCGCCGGGCTATTTTCATTTATTCTTACCATACGTCGCCGTTTCGTACCCTTACGAATTGGATTTTGCCATCGTTACGCATTATTTTTAGCTTCTCGTAGCACTTCTGTTGCTTTGGCCATCAACTGATCACCTATGTATATTGGTTTACCTCCTAAATTGACTCGTTCTCGTTTAGCCTGTTTTATAAGTTCATTCTTCTTGTCACTATCGCTTAATTTTACGATAATTTTTGGAGTTTTTCCCAACGCCGGTAGTCTGTGACCTGCGTTTACATGGTACTCTTGTAGATCGACATCTAATTCTTTAGCCAGTGTACTCAGCGGTGGCAGCCTAGATTTATTTGAGGTGTAGCAAAACTCTATTTTGACGAAAATAAAAAATTAATGATTTTTCGGGGTGTAGCAAAAATTTCAAGGTAATTTCAGGGGTTCCTATCACCAAAATCACCCCTTCCCTCCAAAAAAAAGAAGAAAAGTTGTTCTTATTTTATTTCAACAGCAAACGAACAAACAAGCGAAAATAAATGTTACAAAACCAGAGACGAAATTTGATTTTCAGTTGGGGGGGGGGGGGGTGGAAAACTTGCCGACAAATATTTTTCGAAAACTAGAAATTTACCGAGAAATATTTTTTTTAAATTGGAAATTTGCTGATTTTTTAATCAAAATATTTTAAAGTGAAAAAAACAAACAAACAAACGCTCTTAGAAAATGAAAAATTCAAATGAACAGTTTCAAAATTTGCCGACAGCCAAATTATTAGAGTGCCCCCCCCCCTAGTTTCGTCCCTGCAAGTGCAGATTGGAACCTTATCCCTCTAGCACTCACATTTGCGCACATGAGTACACCCTAGGGGGAAGGTAAGCTGAAAGGATGTTAGGAATAATTACGAGGAATACACAACTTCCTTTCCACATGAAGGTGGTCGTTATTTACTCTCGGTGATATTTTTTTCTAAATTTTCTCTAATTTGTTTCTTAATTGGTTCCAATTAAATTAAATTAAAATTAGAAAACCTACCAAGTTTCAGATCGATCAGATCGGGTGAATCTGGCCCACAAGCTCCTTTTCGTTCTTGTGGGAAAAACACATGGAGTTTAGACTTTTGTTCCAGACTAAATTTCCCTCTTATATTCACCAGGACCAAAGCCCGTAAATTAAACAATAGAACATTCGCTATCGGACTCAACATGTGACATTGGAAAATAAGTCTTTTGCTTTCAACTTTTAGGTTTTAATA
This sequence comes from Acanthococcus lagerstroemiae, assembly GCA_031841125.1. NCBI lineage: Eukaryota > Metazoa > Arthropoda > Insecta > Hemiptera > Eriococcidae > Acanthococcus > Acanthococcus lagerstroemiae. The sequence goes on along the minus strand of JAJSSI010000021.1, from coordinate 78,788 downwards.
AAATGTTCAAGTTTCTCAAATTTCAGGCTCTAGGTCAAAGAGAGAATCTAGTAAAAACAGAATAGTCATTGAAATTCAAGATTTAATGTTTGCTACCGACTTTCAGATCTTCGAAATGTCTTTCAGATTTCAGCTTTGTTTCAACCTTTCAAATAACGGTCGATACTTAGCTTGAAACCTTCGGCTTTTGACTGACTAGTCTCTGACAGGAGCTCAGGGTACTCCATTTTCAGAAACGAAATTTGATTGTCAGTTTGGGGCGGTGGAGAAGAAAAATTTGACGATAAATATTTTTTTAAACTAAGAATTCACCGACAAAATTTTTAAAAATTGAAAAATTTGCCGACTTTTAATCGAAATATTTTTTAATTGAAAAAGAAATTAACAAACATTCATAAAAAATGAAAAATTCAAAGGAGCAGCATCAAAATTTGCCGACTGCAAAACTATTAGTGGGTTGTTTCAACCCCCTATAGTTTGCCCCTGTACAAAACGAACACAATTGGCGAACATATATCTGACACGTGCACTTGTGACAACCTTTCAACGCAAAAATTCTCTACTTATTTTACAACAACTGCAAAACCTGTCTGTACTCTGTACTCTTAGATGAAGATGATTTTGGATTAAAAAGTTTTTTAAAAATGGAGATTTTTCGGGGTGTAGCAAACGTTTTTCCGAGGTGTAGCAAGCTGTTTTGGGGTGTAGCATCTTGCTACACACGCTATACAAAGGCTGCCACCACTGAGTGTACTTTTACGATTTCATGTACGTTTTCGTCTTTGGAGGCTGGAATCCCGCGGATAATTATATTGTTTTTTCGGCTGTATTTTCCAGCCCCTCCACTCTCTTCTGGAGATCGTTGTTGATCGATTTCAGCATCGGCATCTCCGTTTTTAGTTCTTCGTTTTCTTTGGTTATCTCGCCTATTTTAGTATATTGACCGTTCGTATTACCTCCCTAATAACGCATATTTCTTCCTTCGTTTCAACCATCGTTTCCCTAATGAACTTTACTTCCTCTACTAGCGATTTAAATTCGGCGAGAAATTCTTCGTTCATACCTTTGAATGAGTAAACGATCGTCTTAGTGTAGATACTTCACATTAGGAATGACGCTACGGCCGACTATTTTGTTTCCTATGATTATACTGCTTTTTCAAGATGCATTTCAGAGACCATAAGCCCTTCCAGGTGCTTCAAATTCCGTTGTTGCCGAGGTTATTACGATGATTTGTGTTAGTCCTAATGCCGTTTCCACCCAGTTTAGATTTTTAGGTTTTTGAAAAATTAGTCCCCCCCCCTCCCCTCCGTTCTATTTACCATTTTATAACAAAATTGTTCCCACTTTTTGTTTAGTTTTATGTATAAACGGACTTTTGTTGGTATAGTTTTTGAAAGTATTTTATTATAGGTTTCTTGTATTTACTTGTCACATATTTTTTCATGGCAAATGGTATTAGAAGCTTTATTGGAGTCGAAGAAAACATTAGGCCATACTCCACTACCTTTTCTTATAGTCGTTTAATAAGGTTAGTTTTTAACTTATCAGGCTCAATGATTTTGTATTATTATTTTTATTTACTCCGCCATATTTCATTAAATACCTTACTATAGTTATATCATCATGTACGATGTCATTTTTAATAAATTCGTTCGTTTTGTATCCAAGCATGTCCATTTATCAACTGGAGTAAGCGCTGGAATGAGAATTTTTTTAATGGAAAGGCAGTATGGAGAAAGGAAAGAGGGGAGGATGCGATAGGAGAGTAAGAGCTGTGTATGAATTCTGAACTAATCAACAATTGCTACAAACATTGCTGCTATTAGCACTCACAGTGTAGCATACTGCAGCACATACTGCACTGTAGAAGCACAAGAGGAAGCGTACAGCAGCATACACTGCTACTGAAGCAAATGCTGCTAACAGCGCTGCAGTAGCATTTATACAGCAGCATGGAGTGAAGCACTTGCATGAAGCGCTGCTTGTGGCACTGCATGCCAGCACTGCGATGCAGTACTTCGGTATTTCCGACCGCGCACTTCCATTTATACTACAGGCAGTGAAATACTGCAACATTATCTAAAAAATGGCAGCACTTTCCCAGCTGGGTTGTTCTTCCTTCATCCTTCAGTTCAGTGAGAATTGATATTTAAATTTTAATGAGTGTACAACGATAATACTTAGTTGGGTGTTGCGACCTTTTGAGTTTTGACTGCCTCAAAATGTTCTCAAAAATAGCAGCGACAAAAGCAAGGGCACAAAATACGAACACACCGGATTTCAAAGTAAGTGGCTTGAATTACTTTATGTTCAATGTTGACGAAAACGAAAATGCAGATAAAAGTTTCTCTAATTCTGTAGTAGTCTAACAGTAACTGTTCATTTTCCAGGAGTGTAAACTCAGAAAGCAAAACTCAAATCGTTTGTTACAATTACTATTGTCTGATTCAGCTTCCATACTTGAGTATTATTATATCAATATCACTTAGGTTATGAAATCTTTGATCATATTAGTTCAGACTGTTAATGCATTCAATTATAAGTATGCATTTTATTTTCAGAACCTGAAAAGGATAATACTCGTGATAACAACAATGGTGCCGACAGTAGTATTAATCCAAGCAATGGTAGTAGTGATCAGTATAATAATAGTACTGATAATGAAGATGACAGTAAGGAGGAGTATAACACTAATGATGAGCGTAAAGGCCGTAAACGCAGAAATCAAGAGGATTCATCAACTCATGTTGAAAAGAAGAAAACGAAAAGGACTAAGCCTTTCACCCCATCTTACAAGAAGGAATGGGAAAAGAAACATTCATGGCTGAAACCATCAAACAGAGGTACTACTACATATATATTTACTTTTTTCATTTTTGTACCATCCCGATCGGCAAGTACCGACACTATTTCGACAGTGTCGAATTCTGTCGAACACTGACCAATCAGAAAGCAGCTTGACTGCACCGCCGGTTGCATTTCTTCGAATTCCGCAAAATTACTGCATTTTTGTCGATTTGTCGGCAATTGCCGGCTGTCGAAGTGTCGATCGACAGTTATTTTGCCCATAGGGATGCTTTATGAATTTGGAATATTTGTGCTAGTTCTATCATTTGTCTATATTTTGCATTCTGCAGGTCCTCAATATTTTCTTTGTACTGTCTGTCACAAAAACTATCGGTGCAGTTCATTCAATGTGGATCGTCATTCAGAAACGTCGCATCACATAAAAAATTGCAATACTATCGAAGGTATGAAAAAAAATCTGTTTCAGCCATCTTCTTCTGTGAACAAGTTGAAGATAATAGAAATATTAATGTGTCTCTCCATTGTTGAACATAATCACAGTTCAGTTTCAATTGAGCATAATATTGAACTTTTTAAGAAAGCATTTAGCATGTTGAATCCACTCAGTGATGCCGCTAAAAATTTGTGTTGTGGTTGCACAAAGTGTACTGCTATCATACAAAAATGTCATTGGATAGGAAGGAGAAGCTAGAGTATTGGAACGAATCCAAAATCAAGATTTCAGCCTCCTTATCGACAAATCAACTGATATATCATCTGATTATCACCTAGCATTGGCTGTTCGAACTGTACACCACAAAGGAGAGTTAAAATCTGATTTTGCAGTTTATGATGAATTCCTTACTCTATTACTAGTGGAAGATGCGACTGGTGAAGGCATATATGAAAGTATAGTGAAATATTTCAATGATAATAACGTGCCATATAAGAATAATATGCGAAGATTTGCCTCTGATAATGCAGCTGTGATGGTTGGCTGCAAAAATTCAGTTATAACTCGTTTTAAAGCTGACATCCCCCATTTTATCACACTGGGTTGTACATACCATTTGTTAGCACTGTGCGCCAAGGCGGCTAGCTCCACTCTTCTCAAAATTCTAGAAGATGTTTTGCATAAGATCACTATGCATTTCATGAATAGCGGAAAAAGAGTGGATGGTTTTGAGTCAGTTCAAAAAGAAATAAATCAAAACAATAAAACCTTGAAAATTCTTAAGAAATCTGACACAAGGTGGCTGTCTATGAGCGCTTACTACCAACGGATGCTGGATTTATTACCGGCTCTTCGTATATATTTTCAACAAGAGTTGGACGCCTTGAATAAAGCATTTAAATTGAGTCAAGACAAAGTTGCCTTGAAGAAAGACATAACTTACATTTTAGATGTATTAGTGAATCCAGTTACTGAATTGCTTTTCGGATTTCTATCTTACATACTTCCCATGATCAGTAATTTGAATTTGGAATTCCAATCTGAACAGCCCCGTATATTCAACCTTTATGGAAGAATGGAGCAGGTTCGCTCGACCATCATGAAGAATTTCATAAAAAATGAATATGTTCATGATAAAACCCTACATCAGAAGAATGGACATAAAAATCCGAATTATTTTCTGGATGATAAAGATGTATATGCTGGTCCTCTGGTCACCTTATTCTTAACCACTAACACTGTATCCGAAGTAAAGAAGAAGGAGTTCTTCGTAATTGTCCGTAATTTTTATATAACTTTACTCGACAAAATGTATGCCAGATTTCCATTTTCAAACAAAGCAAAATTATTCATAAACTTGAGTTCCTTGTTGCCAACAAACTTGAAAAATGAACAAACTTTGGCACACATTGCTGCTTTTGCGCCGAAAAGCTTCAACATTGACATAATGGAACTAGATTCAGAATTACAATTACTTAGAGAGGACAGAAGTTTGAACTTTGACGATCCTATCCTGAAGTTTTATAAAAGTGTCGAAAAAATAAAAAAAACAAGTGGAGACTTGGCATATCCAAATATTATGAAAATCATCAGATTTGCTTTTCTTGTGCCTCACAGTACAGCTGCGGTTGAAAGAATTTTTTCGGTAGTAACATTAAATAAAACAAAAACCAGGAATTCCCTCAAGAGTAAAACGTTATGCGGAATTTTGCATGGGAAAAACTTATTGAAGATTTCAAACTCAACCTGCTTCAGTTACTTGGTTCCACCATTGATGTTGGATCGACACAACGCCAAAATGTATGATGGTGGGGAGAGAAATCATGAGCCAGATGAGGGTCTCTTCAATTTATGTGATGACTTATAGATCCAAATAATATTACATAGTTTCTTGAAGTACTTTATATTATTTTTGATGTAATATGACTGACTATATTCTCCTTTTTCTTTTTTCAATTTTGTATCTCTTGTTTTCATTTTTAGTAGGTATCAAGGTTAACTTTCTTAAGCGTAATTTTGATGTGATTATTTTGTGATGTTTTGTTCAATCTTAATTTTGCTGATGCTAAATTGAGAAAAATTTTGATTTTTAAGCCTCATTTTTCCAGCTTTCCTATTCCCAATTGTAGACCTAAGGTTAAGTGATTTTTTTCTAGTTTTACGCTCGCATGTTTTCCTTGGAACCAAAAATCCAAAATAATATTGTGCAATTTTTTATTACTTTCTTGTTCTCTTCGTGTTTGTTTGTTTTCATTATTTTACTTCTCAGTTTATTATTATAAGTACCTACCTTCTTACTGATGTTATTTTTTGAGCTTATGAGAATTATTCCTTATAATATTATGTTTCACAGTTTTATTGGGTTGGTACAAAGGAACATTATTTTTTATATCGACTGAACCGCCCGCATAATTTGCTCTTTCGATTAGGTACCTACTGTACTTAAATTAATTTTTTCCTCTTTTGCGCTATGTTTTTCTTTTTGTTGAAACCAAAATAATATGCAATTTTTCATTACTTTCCTGTTTTCTTTGTTCTTGTTTTTCTTCATATTATTTTTCTTCTCAGTTTGTTATTATTAGAAGTATATATTTACTGATATTACTTTTTGAGTGTATGAGAATATATTCCTTATAATATTATGTACATCACAGTTTCATTGGGTTGGTAGGAACATTATTTCTATTGATCTATCTTGATGAATAATTAAGGAAAGTAGGTAGGTATATCATTCAGCTTCAAGTTGTTTTCGTTCATTGCGATTTATTACAAACAATTTTATAAAAGAAAAGTACAACAAAATGAGGACGAGAATGGAGTAATTTAATACAACTTAACGCGCAGTGGCTTAGGCCTTAGGCCCCATTTTGGGCTTCGATTTTGGTAAGAACTAAGAAGTTTGGCGTTCTTTCCAGTACATTTCTTCACTAATATGTACTTTCTACTTCTTCACTTCAGCATTCAATTCTGCAATCTTGTCGTTTCGTCTTTTTGCCAATTTTTGGACATCTTCAAATTCTCTCCCTTGATCCATAATTTTGCTGGTCATTTTCACCTTCTGTTTCAGTTTTTTTGGGATTTTTTTTTCTCTCTATTACCGCAAATAACTCTCTGTTCTTGGTACGGAAAACTTCAAGTCCTCTGGTGTAAAATGGTTCACTTGCATACTAAATTTTGTTTTCTCGTTGTGAAGTGCATCTTTAGTCATACATACAATTTCATAATCCATCTTCAATTTTCGGCATTGAAACCTCTTCAGACAACATTACTTATCATTTATGAACGTATGAAATGGACGAATTAGGTAATCTAATGATGGAACAATATTAATCATAAATAATTAATTATGGTTTATGAAAAAGAACTTCGAACTTCGGTGGAAATCCTGAAAATAGTGCAAGTAAAATAATATGAATGTAATATGTGAAAATGAAAATAGCCGCAGCACCCAGCCCCCAGCCGATGAAATCAGTCAGCCAATTCAGCCCTCAACCATAATCGTCAGTGTTGTTAGTTAACTAACGTTTGGTTGTAAACTGCGCCGGGGCTTGTGGTCGGCTCGTTTTACAAAATGGCAGCTCATTTTTAGAAAAAATACGCGAAAACTCGTTTTTCTGAAATGTAGCTCAATTTTTATTTATGATCTACTCGATTCGAAATTTTCATCTGGCAGCACTGCCGGGCTTGTATCATGGAACTTTGTATACGCAAGACTCAAATTGACCAACACATTCGAACCGCAAAACATCAAGAGAATATGAAACTGAAAAATAAGCAACAATTACTTTCTGCGACTTGTTCTAAACAGTCCTTCACTTCTGAATTGTGTGAGGTGAGTAAAAACCAAGTATAATTTCCTATTCCTGTATGTATACTGCGTGGTCTTGAAATTAATTATTTATACAAAATTATGCAATCAATATTGGTAGGTGTTCGCTTCGGCCGACATCCCATTCCATAGGCTTTCAAATTCAACATTCCGAAGTTTTCTTGAGAGACATATGGGTCGAAGTCTACCACATGAATCGACTCTGCGAGGAAATTACCTGGATGTAGCATATCATGAAGTTCTCGATAAGATTAGAAAGAAAATCGGTGCTGGGCCAATTTGGGTTTCAGTCGACGAATCCACAGATGTTGATGGCAGGTTTGTAAGCGTTTTCAATTTTTCATCAGATCAATTGGATCGTGTAGATTTTAATTCATTTTTCTAAATGTGATACCTGATACAGATATGTCGCAAATGTGATTGTCGGAAAACTTGATCCTGATCAGGCATTGCCAGGTTACGTGATACACAGTGAACAGCTTCAAAGAACAAACAATGTAACAATCGCGAAAGTATTTCAGAATGTCATGGAACTTCTATGGCCGGATGGAGTACACTACAACAAGGTCCTGCTACTTGTTACAGATGGCGCTGGCTATATGAAAAAGGCCACTAAATCTCTAAATATTTTATATTCTCCGATGATTCATGTAACAAGTTGTGTCGCTCACGCCTTGCATTTGGTGGCAGATGAAGTTCGATCTCATTATGCGACAACTAGTTTGTTCATTAACGCAGTGAAACAGGTATTCAGAAAAGCGCCGAAACGTGTTCAAGTCTTCAAGGATAAATTTCCTGATAATCCATTACCGCCCTCACCAATTTGCAAAAGATGGGGTACTTGGTTATGTGCGGCCCAGTACTACGCCAAACACTTTTACCTGCAATTGAAGAAACTCTCACAATGTTCAAAGATAAAGATGCTGCAGCAATAAGAGAAGCCACAGCGTTGGTTCTGAAGCCTGAATTACACATGGAGCTCGCTCTAATTAGACAGCACTATACATTTCTTGCCGATTCTATTACCAGGTTGAAAGCCGCAGGTACAAAATTGGCTGATAGTTTAAACCAGGGCTGTGAACCAGAATAATTAACTTAACGGATTAACGGAAAGATAACGTTACCAAAACATAATTAACGGAACAGAACGTAATAAAAAAAATCAGTCACGGAATACCGGAAACATTTTTACCCCGTAAATGGGTAAATCTTGGGATGCGTTCAGATTGAACAAGATGACGCACACTGGGTGAAGGGTGAAGACTCGACTTTTGTTAGGGCTCTATAGTTTCACCTGGGTATACTAGGCCGCCATTTTGGTTCATACTGCGCCCGTGGATGCCGAATCCGACTATGCGGAGCGTACCGCGTCGTCAATTCGGCATCGACGGGCGCAGTATGAACCAAAATGGTGGCTTAGTATACCCAGGTGAAACTATAGAGCCCTACTTTTGTGTGATAATTTGACCGCCTTCAGGGCTGCCGTTCCGGCAACACGGCATAGTGTGAAACGGGCCTTAGACTCAGTAGGTATCAGTCTTATCAGTAGATAACAATAGAAGTTCTCAGTTTAACCCTAATGTATAGTGAACTAAAGTCCCTTTTGAATTTCGATTTGTAGATTGCTAAGATATACATGGGTTAAGAACTACTAGTTTTGAGTTGTGTTATCTTGTAAAATTCACGTGTTTAAGTTCCATCTTTTAATTTTATCACCATTCCTTCATTTCTTTTATTTTGCTCTAATCTCTAATCTGAATTGTGATTGTGAACGTGATTATGTAGGGTACAGTGTATATAAGACCTATTTCACTACTCATATAATTTACATAATCTGATCAACACCTGTGTCAGTAGTGTACATGTTCAACGTCCTCTCATCTATCGTGACTAAAAAATGAACAACTTTACTTTTTCGCTCCCCCCCCCACCCCCACCGCATATGTTTACCAAATCGGCACCTCTATACAAATAAAAAGTTAGGAAGCTGCACAATATTTAACTATTAGTTCCTTGTTCTTCAGTGAAATATAAACGTATAGAACAAAGCAACAAAGTGGGCGTAATGTGAAATCCTTATTGGTTTATTACCTTAAATTAACATTGGTAACGGATACCTTAACGTAACGTTACCGAAACAATACTGTAACCAGTTGTAACGTTATTTACCGGAACTTTTTTCCCGGGATGAAGCGGTAATAATACCATGTTAACTTAACTCTTCCGTTCCGTTATCACAGCCCTGGTTTAAACATACTACAGGAAGTCACCGCAAAGTTAGCAACAGTTCCTGACAAGAACGTGAAGGAAAAAATGATTGTGGTTCTTAAGAAGAACGTTGGTCTCCGCGCCCTGTCAGCAATCGCAACAAATACTACTGAGAAGATAGGATTGTACAGCCAGTTTAAACAGATGTGTCCAATGTTGTTAGCTTCATTTACATATGCTCCGATTGTCTCGATGGACATTGAGAGATCCTTCAGCGCTTATAAAAGAATTCTCGCAGATAATAGGAGAAGTTTTCTGTTCGAAAATTTACGAAAACACTTGATTGTATCATGTTTCATTGAATAAGCATAACTGTTCAAGTACGAGTCTTACTAAATTAATAATAAGGTAACTAATAATGTAATAATAAGTAATTCAACAAATGAAATAAAATGTTGTTTTCTTTTTTTTCCCCTTTCTTGTTCTTGAAATATCATCTTCTCATCGGTTTTTATGTTGCTACGTCGAATTGCATGCGTCCTTTGAATTGATTGCAGCACCGCTGAATTTCCCGTTCTTTTCTCTTTGAAATGATACCCATCTTGATAACGCATATTTTCGCATATTTTGGGTTTTTAGCGCATAAAAATCACATATTTTGATAAGAAAAACGCATATTTTATGCGCATATTTCACGTGTTTTCAGCGCATAGAAATCGTAGCCCTATTTATAATTAACACCATATGATTACAAGTGGGAAAATGTACCCAACTTTACTTTGTTTACATATTGATAGGTGGACTTTTTGTTGGTGCCTTTATATGTCTGCGGGCTGTGGTGCTTCGATTTACATCGCGTCCCGCCTGATCGGCTTCCGCACCAAAGATGGGTTTTAACTTCGGTTCCACCACGTTGCCAAGTATGCTCTAGTCCGCTGCAACTAGGGCTCTATAGTTTCACCTGGGTATACTAAGCCGCCATTTTGGTTCATACTGCGCCCGTGGATGCCGAATCCGACTATGCGGAGTGTAACGCGTAGTCAGTTCGGCATCGACGGGCGCAGTACAAACCAAAATGGTGGCTTAGTATACCCAGGTGAAACTATAGAGCCCTACTGCAACACAATTAATCGGCTTCGGCGCTGCGTTCTGCGCCAGTTTATCTTAAAGGGTATACTACAGAAAAATATTTGAGGAGAAATCTGTCAAAAGTGCGTCCGTTCAATGAATTTCTTATGGAACGGACGCCCTTTTGACAGAAAGGTAACTCCTCATTTGTAAATAAATAGGAATGGATGAACGAGTAATAGTATCTTGAAAATTATTGAATATATTTATGTAGCAAATAATGGAATATGCTACAAATTAAAGCAAAAAATGATTCGAATTTATAGATGTTTAAAAGAGATGATTAAATAAATTGGTCACACCTAATTATCAACATCAATGAAAATCATACTATTTTAATGATATTAGCGGAAAAGAATATAACTTGTTACAGTCAACGCATGCCTCGCCGAGCTCAATTGATACATTGCTGACGAAACCGCACAGTCACAGCGATAGGCCCTTCTTACTCAGGAATGGAGAGCTGTTTGATATGACTTAGGTGTCATTTCTGTAGTAGTCATAAGGTTAGACTGATGGTACAGCTGTTGTTGCAATTAACGTAATATTTAAGTAACTGAGTGTTACACTCGTTTATGTACAAGTATTCCTTCCATCTTCTCCTCCCCATACTAATGTTCTGCCTCAATTCTGTGTGCGTGCAGTAATTGAAGAAAGAACCGCAAAGTACAGTACAGATCGCAATGGACTGTTCCTCGAAGTAGTCAAGCTGGGGCTAATAACTAAAGTAGAGGGCGGGATGGAGGGAGGGTGAGGGCCGGCTGGCCCCGATGTTCACGAGAACTGTGATACAGATAACTTAGAGGAAAATAACGCTGTGGGGAGGGACACTGTGGTGGGATTCCCATCATCCGTAACTAACACACACACACACACACAGTTATAAGCCAGCTCATGTCTGCTTTCATCAACCAAATGAAACATGATCTACAATTAACTAAATCCTGATACACTCTTTGTGTACTTTCCTGCAGCGCATGTAATTACCGAGGGAGACCAAGCATCTGTGGAAGCATGCAGCAGGGCTCTTCGTCGCTGGTTCAAGAACAACAGAGACCGTTATTCAAGAGACCGAACTGGTACCGCTAGGCTAACAAGACGAGCGACACCGGGGGCCAGCAGTAGTGCTACCACGCCGGGGGCCAGTAGTAGTGCTATCACGCCGGGGGCCAGCAGTAGTGCTACCATGCCGGGGGCCAGTAGTAGTGCTACCACGCCGGGGGCCAGCAGTAGTGCTACAATGCCGGGGGCCAGCAGTAGTGCTGCCATGCCGGGGGTCAGCAGTAGTGCTACCATGCCGGGGGCCAGCAGCAGTGCTCCGCCGAAAAGAAGATTGGACTACGCAGAAACGAGTAAGTTGTACTACACTATAGACCTTCAATGTACCGTAACATTTCTCCATGTACACCCCAGCCCTTTTTACATCACGTCTACACATCTCCCCTCCCTCCCATTTTTGCGAATTTTCCCATTACTTGTCCGCCCAAACGAGCGACTGTTGCACTGCCATACCTGAAAATGTGTCCTCAAAGGATCCGCTTCACCACACAATACCCTGCTGTTGAATAATGACGTAATAAAGAATTTAGAACGCATCACACTACCACTCTGTGAAAGAAAAGTTTCAGATTCATGTACAGGTAATATATATTACACATTACTATAAATTTTCTCAAGTGCACAAATTACAAAGGGTTACGTATTTCGCAGGTGATATAATTGCAATCCAGCCTTCTGAAATTGTCTTCGAAGCTGACCCCTTATCTACACCAGATTACAAAGATTCTGATGAAGCATTACTGCTGGACGTGGATGTGATGATAGATGAAATAACAAACACTGGATACATTTGTCGTCTTGTCATTAAAGTGATTTTATATAGTTTTAAGAAACGTTACCGATACTTGTTAGGATGTTTCATGGTTGTTATAAGGTTACGCGCTATACATATGGGTATTTATGTTTCAAATGGGTAGTTAGTTCCTGTACTTTTAATTGTGCATTTTTTAATACACTATTTTGCCATTTTTCTAAACGCATTCGTTTACATTTCAGCGGCAAAATTCGATAACCATTTATGAGCCTTGGGTCGGTTGGGTCGCATATTACACGCGGGGTATATAGCTATCATAGTGTGCAGTACAGTGATTTCAAGGGGGACCTTCAAGGCGCCTCGACGGTGATTGAGTGCTACAAGGGGGAGGGGGTCACACCCGAGAACCAGATCAAGACAGGGTGGTACAAGGGGGTTTCCACTCCTGGGAACTCGACCAGGGGAGGAAGCTACAAGGGACCCTATGAGGGGACGTGCTCACAGGGGGGGCTACCAGAGGATCCTATAGCGGGGAGTGCGTCCATGTGATCGCCTGTCCCATCAAAAATCGGAGTACAGGCGTTGGCAGCGACGCACGCGTTGCTGCTAACGCCCGTCGCTCTGGGTATCACGTGGCAGGCGTTCGCAGCGACGCGCGCGTTGCTGCAAACGCCTGTAGGTACCACAGAAATCACGTGACGGGCGTTCGCAGCGACGCGTCGCGTTGCTGCAAACGCCTGTACTGCAATCCCTGGAGCGACGGGCGTCTGCACTGACG
>JAJSSI010000021.1:30079-51075 GCA_031841125.1 Acanthococcus lagerstroemiae | reverse complement strand
TTCGTAGTCTATGCTTATGGCATGTTTTCAAGAACTGGACAGAAAGTGCAGGAAGATATATCAAAAATCAAGAAAAAAGTGTCTTAGTTAGGAATACGCTTCACAGCCTCGTGTATGAACTTGATGTGGATAAGTTTGAATCATATTTGGAATTATTTTTTGTTAAACGACCCATACCTTGGCTACGACAAGAAATAAAGCAATTTTGACTTATGCTTTGTTTTATTATTATAAACCGACTTTAAGAAAAAACATTCCACAATTTATAATTACAAGAAGTTAAAAACCCCGATAATGATAATATCTGATAATACCTTATGATACAAAATAGAACAAGGTTTCATAGAACGAACAGCGTAACAACCGAGTATGCGACAAAGGCGCTCCTACAATCAACACCCCTTCTCGCTGTGAGAACGTGGAAACTTGAAATACCACTAACCAGAGATGCCGAACGAGTCGAGAAGAACGGCTCGTTCCTCGTTCCGTTCCCGTTCTGTTTACATGTCGTTCCGGAACGACGTTCAGAACGGCTCATGCCGGAACGAAAATGCGGAAGAACGACGTTCCCAACGTCAATTGCCAATAAATAAAAAATAGGCGCGAATTGTCTTTCCGGGGGAGTTCATGTCAGTTCAAGTTATTTGAGTAACAAAACTTCAGTAGATATATATCAGCAAATCTTTCCATATTTTTTAAATTATACTTTTCGTTCGAATTTTAAAGTTTATTAAATGACGGATGAGTGCAACGAACAGTCGGAAACTGCAGGTCCATGGCCTCAGTTTGCCGAATATTATAAGTTTATTGGTGAGGAGGAGGACGAAACGAAAAAGACTTTTGCGTTCAAATGCAACGAATGTAAAATTCTTCTCCATTGTCATGAGTCTTCTTCCGCTAATCTAAAACGACACTATCGGGTAATTCACATACAGGATACTATCTTTCTTACTTCTTATGTAAAATACAGCATTCAAAAAATGGTAACTGTACAATTGTAAACTCGCACAGTATGCTGCATATAACATTATATTTGTATAACAATAACAGAATAAACATCAGAAAGTCATTTCAACCACACGAAGCGGAATAAATGAACCAGATTTAAATACTAGGATTGTAGACTTCTTCATTCAAACTGCGGCACCGCGTATGTTTGTGGAAACCGATGCTTTCCAAAAATTACTGACGAAGGATCCAGAGTATCCTGCACGGATTAGAACAGCCGAGACCCTGAACTTAAGAATTCAGGAGCGAGTAGACCTGAAAAAAGAAGAAATGAGGAGGACATTCCGGGATATTGATTACATAGCAGCGACGGCAGATGCCTGGAAATCCTATAAAAAGTAATAACTGTTTATTGTTTCTGTTTAACTCGGTAATTATATATACATGCATTGAAGCTACCTGTATCAGCATTCCCAGACCAGTCCCAAATCTACATCGAGTTAGAATGGAAAATACATCCTATATGATTTTTAAAAAAAATCAAATTAGTCCTAGAAAGTATCAAGTTTTAGGTCTTCTCTTGTTGTTTCTTTGTGAATTGTGACCGTACAATATCGATTATGATTATGAATTAGAAGAAAGAGAATTATATTTTGATCTATGATCTGATCTCTTCGCCAAAAAAACTTATTATAGATCAGATTGTTTTTTGCTTGAAGATCTGATCTGTGATCTGATCTTTCTGGAAAAGATCAGATCATTTAGAATGTGATCTAATCTTAGAATCATTTCCTGTTGGTGATCTTGATCTGATCTGAAATCATTTAGTTTGTGATCTTGCCCATCTCTGCGTGGTGAATGTACCTATATTGAACAACACCTATACTTTTTAAGTGTACTGAATGAGAGAATTGTTAGAGGAACTGAACGAATGCTAACGGTGTGCTAAAAGATTTTTGTCTACTTAAAAGTTGGAACTTGTAGCTTTTAAACAATTTTTATTCGTATAAAGATATCTTTGATTTTTTATCGATCGTCAGTTGATTCAATACAAAAAATATAACCTGATAATGAAGGTAACTTATCTAAAAGTTCAACTCAGTTGGTCGAATCGTTTTTGAAAAATATTTCTCCAAATTTTGAGGCACAATACTCACGTTGAGGTCTAGTCTCTGCGGAAATTTATTTCACTATAGCATTTCAATCTTGGTATACTGACAAGACCGTTTTCTTATTTTATACTTCATAATTTTTGGGTGCATGTTAATGACATTTTGTACTACACCAGCAGAACTAAATACTGCGGATAGTAAGAGGGATCAAAATGTAATCTTATATTTATACATGATAGTAAAAGTTCTGCTCATGGAATAGTGGACAAGGTCATGTTCTTGGCTTTTTAATTTTATTCTTACCAACTTGAAAATGGTATCTGATGCGATTTCAATATGACTGTTCATTCAGAAACAGGGGAGAAGCTTAAGTAGGGGAAAAAAAAAAAAAAAAAAAAGGAGCGGACGTGCTGAAAACATTAATTTGTAAAGAAGAAAAAGTAGTAAACCCAATTTCGAATTACTCCTTGAAACTGCAGGATTGTTTGGATTGTGTTATACAGTTTCAATAGTTCACTAATGATAGCACTCTCGGTTCAGTTTTGTAGTTAAAGCTGAAACTTTGAGAACTGTTTGTGGTGCTTTGCAGTTTTGATAACTTCCTAAATGACACAGATGTTAGAGTTCGGTTTTATTTCGAAACTTATTGGAAAATTAAGCGTGGAATGCTCGAAAAAACTATACCGCATCGTCCCACCCTCCCCCTCCCCTTGAAAATAAAATTTGATGAATGGATTTTAAAAGGATTATTTATACCTCGTTATACTTCAGATACATTTGTAAATATGAATTAGTTCCTCTACCCATCCAAACTTATTAGAAAAATTAAACTGTGGCACCGAAGAAATTATATCTGTATAGGTCTCTTCTCTTATAACTTCAAATTTGAAGCTGAAATTCTAGGTATGGTTTGGCCTGTATCATTACAGAACGTTCTGAAACTTGAGGTAATTATTTGATAACTCTTGAAATATAATTTGGGCTTATAGGGTTATAACGAAAGACGTTTCGTTTCAAAATCCTGCCCTACCTCTGGTACATTCATTCCTATCTACATAATATTCAGTTCAGTTTGAATAGGTGCCGTATATTTATATATGTATTGATACCTATTGATTTTTAGAGGTTACCTAGGGGTAACGGCTTCGTGGATCAATCCTGTGACTTACTCGAGGGAAGCCTGTCTCTTGGCCCTTCGGAGAGTGTCGGGCTCTTTAACGTTTGCAGAAATTGGGCCCATACTGCGGGATATTTTCGAGGAATATCAAATATCTTCGAAAATTGTAGGAGTGACTACAGATAATGGAAGCAACTTTGTTAAAGCATTAAGGTAAAAGCTCCTTTGCTGCAAACGGTTGAGTACGGCTATACACATCTTTATTTCTATATTAACTAAGTTATTATAATCTAATCATTTTCATTTGATGTTACAGAGTTTATGGTGAAGGCCATGAAACTGCAATATCGGATGATGATTTTGAAGTTGTCACTCTTTATACAGATGATAGGGACATGGATGATCCTGCATCAGCTCTTCCCCCGCATTACAGATGCGCAGCTCACACGTTAAACTTGATATCTGTCGGGAGCGTTAGGAATACAACTGAAGAATTTCAACAGATATATAACAAAATTGTCGCTAAATGTAGACACTTGTGGAACAAACAGAGCCAGTCAACTATATATTCTGACAAAATAAGGAGTATTTGTGGTAAGATTAAAATTAGGTCTTGTTATTCGCATTACTCTTGTAAAATTTTTTGGCAGGATTTTATAGTTTATCATATATCTTAGTAGAATAATTTTTATTTGTTATTCTTAAATTGAAATGCGAAGTCAGGAGATTGACGCGTCGGAATGTGCTGTTTACTAAGGGACAACGACTATACGGAATTTTGTACAGTTTCTTGTTACCCCTATCGTACATTTGACTGATTTGCACAGGAACCCTATTTCAAGTTCCCTCCGATACCCGATGGAACAGCATGTATGATGCAATAAGAAACATTATTGCAAAGGAGAACTATCTTCCACAAGTAACCAAATGTCTGGGACAAAGTCTGGGAATATCATCTTTTCACAAGAACGAAATAAAATTTTTGGAATATTATGTACAAGTAATTAAATGTTCACATTTTTGTTTCCACTGAATGATCTTCTTATTAATATTTATCTAATAGCTAGCCTAGGTATTCATGTATATACTTGAGATGTATTTACAGTAACATTAATGCAGCGTTATACTTTGCTTTATAGATAATGGAGCCAATCGCTAGTGCTCTGGATATATTACAAGGCGATTACGAGGCATATTATGGTCTACTGTTTACCATTCTTTCGGCAGCAAAATTGAAATTAAATGAATTAAAAAAGAAAACTCCAAAACTTTGCCATACATTAATAGATGTTTTGTTGGACTTACTTCAAAAAAGGTAAATTTTGTAGCAACAAACCGTGAATACAGTAATATCAGGGCGAGGCACATCAGGGCAAGGTAGCGATCTCAACATTTATGTACATCATAATGAGAACAAAGTAATTTGTTTCTTAAAGAAGTTTAGCTTACAAATTTATAAATATTTATGTATTCATGAAAAACAGTTCAGTAATCTGAAACCTCCCATATTTTGGGTTCGGGGACCTCTGAGGGGGGGGGGGGGTCCAGTGAAAAATTAGAATTTTTTACAGATTCACATTTTGGTCATCTTATATTTGATATTTTAATTTCTTGGTCCATACGAGCAACCCCCCCCCTCCTCTCTTGTGAAAGAAACTTTTTTACACTCAAGAGATTATATTTTCGTAATTGAACTTCCATTATAAGTTAAGGTCAAGATAACTTTTATCAATGGGTAAGTGACAGAATTAGTAAAAAATGAAAAATAGTTGAAGAGAAATTTAGATAAAATTTAAGATGACTATATTCTACCCAAGGTTAGTCTCTTGTCCCCCTCGGCCCACACCGGGCAAAAGTCTCTTGTAAACGCTTCCATTCCCTGCGGTTGACTGCTATTTTTTGGTAGTTCATTGAATCTAAAAATTGGTTTATGTCGTCTTTCCAGCGCACTCCCTGCCTCCCTTTGTTCCTTTTTCCGTCCACCGGTTGCCAAAAAGTGGTGGTTAAGGTAAGAGGTTTCAACTTTCAAGTCTGACTGGAATTTTTTTCTCCAAGTTATACTCGTAGAGGACAAAACTGTTGTTCCAGAGACATGAATTCTCTCCTGTTGCTGTAATTCCTCGCTGATATCAGTGTCATACATTACAAAACGTAATTTTTATTCACACGCAGACTAGAACTTTGTCAAATGAACTAATTTGATTATACTTTCCGATTATTCTCGTTATGAATGTTGGTCCACTTGAGTACAGTCAGCCTAGTTCACTAACATTTTTCAATTTCAGTAATTTGTAATTCGGAAACTCTCCCGATATTAAAATGAGCGACGGCCACTCTGGTACACATTAATAAACTTGCAGTTGAAATCAGAATATTTTTATATTAAAAAACACCCTCCCGACTGAAATGTGATACCTTTATAATCATATCATTAGTATGGTTATTTATTTCAATATATTTGTTCCAGATTTGCAGAGATTTACATAGAAGATGTTGGCCAGGACGCGGTAATTGCTGCATTAACGAACCCATTATGTCTGAGAGTAATGCCTACACTGAAAGAAAAATTATCTTCACAAGTCACCTACCTGAAAAGTCAGTGCACACAAATGACTCAATCAAATGAACCTGAGGTAACCCCACTATCACAAGAAGAAAAATTACGGAGTTATTTCCATGACTTCATTCAGGAGAATAAAACACATACATATCGCTTCGAGGACTACTTCACAAAGCCACCAACACTGAAGGAATTAGACAACTACCCGTGTATTAAAAAATTATTTTTGAAGTTTAATACCATATTACCGACCAGCGCCGGAGTGGAAAGGATTTTCAGTCGCGCCCGTGTAATACTGACTGATAAGAGAAACAGAATAAGCGACAATAACTTCGAGGCCGCATTAATATTAAAAATCGGCACACAGAAAAGACCACGACTTGAATAAAATAATTATATTTAATATTAAAGTTTCAGAATATAAGAACATTTAAAATTAATTTTTTTTTGGTTACTCTATAATCTTAATATGTGTAGTTCATACACCAAAACCACTATAAAGAGAGGTTCAAAATAGAGCTACCTAATTTTATACTGGAAATATATTGTAAGGTAGTAGACTTTTTATTTCTATTCGAACGATACTCCTTCTACAACTCGCGTGTACCTGGAAAAAAAGTCAGGGTGTCTTTACGTGTACCCTTGACACAAAGTAATATTAATAATTTTAAGTAATGAAATATCAATTAATTTTATCAAATCAATGAAAAAAACTGGTATATTGTGTCATAATTTGCCCAAACTTATACGAAATGCTTGAATTTAATGTGTTCGCGCATCTAATACTCATTATTGGAGAAGTACGAGTAGTGTTCTTTAACATTTTGTGTTACATGGTAAAAATGTTAGGCATTAAATGTCTCGTTAATAAAAATAAAATGAATAAAAATAAATAAATAAATAAATAAATAACAATAAAAAAAAACGAAACGAAATGAAATTACAAATTGATGTTTAGCTTTAATTTATTATAGAGGGAAGCTTCATGATTTTGATAAGTTATTATAACAAAATACTAAAAGCAATGTGCAATTTTCCAGAATTTTTCGTACGCAGAATGTAGGGAATACAGCTCAACAGCAAATTTTATTCTGTACCCATTTAAAGACAGAAAGTAGGCACCCGTAAAACAAAGTTGAACTGAAAGCGTGATTAATTTTCAGTTTAATATTCTCTTGTTTATTCTTTCCTTCAAGGGTTGTCTGCAGTGAAGAAAGCTGTAACAATAAACGGAATGATTATTTTGATGATCACTAACAGTAATCTGTTGTATTTGAAACCTGTTGCCTCCGAGGATTTAATATTTCAATTTAACCTATTAAAGCTGGATAAAAATAATGAGGTTCAAAATGCATTCATTTCCATCAAATATACTTTCTCATAATATATTGTTTAGGTTTAATCCTGGACCCTCCGAACGCTTAACGCTTCCGTTTCCTCCGGAGGGGGGAGGGGGGGATAGGCGTTGCCAGTACTTCTAAAAAAGTTCAGGACAATTCAACACACATGACATTCTTATCAAAAAAGACCTTTCATTTCCTTTTTTTTTCTCACTTTTAAATTTTGTATGCAGAATCATATACAATGCAGTTCCAAATTTCTCCTAAAATAGGCTCTGCATCAGTATATAATGTACTGAACTGAAATAAAAAATGAAAAGTATTGTAACGAAGTTTGATGGTAGAGAAGAAAGAAAGAGGCGACTTTGTTCTTTATCTTTTGGTTCACCAAGTTCGAAGTTCCTTTGACAGAGTTGCCATTTCCTGAGAAAGAATGAGTAAATCTAGTGAAAGATGCATTTTTATGTCCTTAAAACTGTAAATTTGTGAAAATATGCCAGAAAATGCCCTAAGAATTTTAAAAATAGTCGAAAATAATAAGCAACTACCCATAAAATATACAAAAAATGCTCTTCTAAATATATGGCTCATTTTACTTCAAAGCTTACAGTTCGTAAAGGTAAGTGTTCCGTGAAGCAATGACAAAAAATATGCAAAAGCATAAAAATCTCAACCCTGGTTATCACGTTGCGTAGATAGAGAAATATTATTTCATGAAAATATGTTTTCACTGTCAACAAGAATGGCAAGGAAACAGACTTGACACCAATCATCATTAATTTTCGCCGATAACAACCGATCTCAAATCGACAATTAAGGAACATGAGGACTAGTGAATCTTGAAATTTGTAGGTAACTACAAAGGTGGATTCAGTTTACTCGCAGATACTTTCTTCATGACAATAAAAATAGTGCAACCTCTACCTGCAGCGAATTAAGGTGAAGGCATGAAAAATTCTGTTTCCTTCATTAGAAATTAAAATTTTACAAATTGTGAATAAAAAAAAAATCAGGCTTACGGCGAAATGATAGGGGAATAATACTGATAAGGGAACGGCCGTTCCGTCGTTCCGTTCCTCGTCCCGGAACGAAAAAAGAACGGAACGGCGTCGTTCCCTAGCTGAAGGAACGAAGAACGAGTCGTTCGTTCCCGTTCGGCATCTCTGCCACTAACTTAGCCTAATACAGAATCAACAGAATACACAAAAAAAAATACGTGGAATTACAGCAGATTCAACATAGCACGAAAAGTTTCAAATTTGGCCCGAATAAGGCCTTTGGTAAACCCGTCGGCCATCTGCAGGTGTGTAGGCTTGTACACGAGCTTAATTTGGCCATTAAGCACCATTTCTTTTACAAAACGGAACCGAACATCTATATGTTTAGACTTCTTTGAAGTGAACGGATTCTCTAACAGGCATATAACGGATTGGTTATCCTCGAAGATTTCTACTGGACGACTCACATGTATTCCAAAATCTACAAGAATTTCTAATAACCACACCAAAGAGTCATGTACAAACGACGACAGAGAAATGTACTCAGATTCAGTAGAACTTAATGAGATAGTCGCCTGCTTCTTTGAGGACCATAGAATTACATTATTAAACAATTTAACAGCGCTACCTGACACTGACTTGCGATCTGAGTGATCGGATGCCCAATCAGCATCTACAAAACATTGCAAGAAAGGACTCTTACCTGACCCAATGTACGTTAGTTTTAAGTTTTTAGTGGTGTACAGGTAAATCAGAACTCGTTTCAAATAATTAAAATGTTCTTCTCCAAAACAATTCATACACCTCGAGAAAAAGTAAACCGCGAACGCAGCATCTGGTCGAGTGATAATAGTAATATACAAGAGAGGCAACCCACAAGTTGCTTGTAAGGGAGAGTTACGTTACAATCATTAGCCCTTGCAAGCTGAAGATCACTCTCAATAGGTGTATACACAGGCTTAGCATTTTCTACGTTAAAACGTTTAGCAACTTTAGATATGAAACTTGTCTGACATAAGGTCATTACTTTACCATTTTCGTCGTGTGTGATCTCCATACCCAAAAAACGCTTTACTTTACCCATATCCACTATGTTAAAGCGACCAGAGATTTTCTGTTTAAAATCCAGAATAAGTGACTCTGAATCCGAGGCTATAAGAAGGTCATCTACATATATCAGTACAAAAATACATTTAGTATCACGGCGCCTGTAATAAAGACATAAATCATTTAGTGAACGAGAGAAACTTAGCGATTTACACATAAATTCGTCAATACACTTGTTCCAAATACGAGGCGCGACCTTTAAGCCATAAATGGCTTTTCTCAGCTTGCACACCAAGTTCTTATTGACACAAAAGCCTGGCGCTTGCTCCATAAAGACATCATAGTCGATGTTACCGTGCAGAAATGCATTGGATACATCCATTTGATGTATGATCAACCCCTTCTGAACTGCTACTGCCAAAAGTATTTTTACGGTGGTCATGTTTACGACAGGAGAAAACAGCTGATCCAGTACATCCTTCTCCATACAACCCACAGCCACCAAGCGCGCCTTCAACTTATCAACCTTTTCTTGGAGTGCCCACTTCGAACGAATCGTTTTCATACCTGGCTTTCTAGGAACCAGATCCCAAACTCGGAATTTTTTCATAGAGTCCATTTCTCGTTTCTTCGGCTCGTTCCATCTGTCACTGTCAGGATCATCGACCAATAGTGCTTCACAGAAGGCCAACGTCACCTCATAATCTTTCAGGTGTTCAGGAGGTTTGCGCTCTCGTGAACTGCGACGAACAGGAGTAGAATCGGCTACGCCATTTTCGCTAGCATCACGCTCATCTGCACTGCTGTCATCTGACTCTTGATTTCTGGGCACAGTAATTTCATGTGAAAACAGGTCTTTATAGAACCGCCCTTCGTCGAACACAACGTTTCTGGCAATCTCTAATTTTCTGTCATCGAGATTATACATACGATAACCCAAAGGCGCGTATCCTACCATCACAGCTTTTGCAGAACGCGAATCAAACTTCAACCTTTTTTCGTGAGGTATATGGATAAATCCCACGCAACCAAAAGGTTTCAATTTCTGATAATTCACGTCATTCCTGAACCATTCAACCGCAGGTATTTTCTCAGACGCGACAGACTCACAACGATTCAATAGGTAATTCGCACACAGTATTGCCTCTGACCAGAATGATTTAAGCATACCAGACTCCATTAGCATGGTTCTAGCTCGGTCTTCCAACGTTCTGTTGAGACGTTCAGCGCTACCATTTTGTTGATGATTATACAGTACAGAGTTCAAGACACGAATACCTTTGCCTTTGCAAAAGTTGAGGAGCTCGGCGTTGACAAACTCCTTGCCATTGTCGCACAAAAACGAACTCATCCCCATTTGCCAGTGTGCTGTGGCCATGGCTTCATATTCTTGAAATTTGTCAAAAACTTCGCTCTTGTGTTTCAACAGATATACAGCCGAGAAATGGGTATACATATCTAAGAACGTAACAAAGTACTTGTAACCATCATAGCTGACTTGTTCGACTACACAGACATCGGACACAATCTGTTCGAGTGGGCGATGAGTTTTATGCAACGATTGAGGATATGCCTTCTGACACTGCTTTCCCCGAAGACACGCTTCGCAAGTGGTAGGAGTATCACCAGAAAACGTCACGACTCCTTTTTTCTTCATGGCTGCGATAACTGCAGCGTTAGGATGACCAAGACGACGGTGAAGTTGAATATACGTTAGATTGGCCTCACACTGAGCAGCTTCAGGAGACTGAACGGTGAAATTCATAAAATACAGTTCATTTTTTACGAACCCAGTAGCGACAGCTTCACCATTTTTGACGATTTTAACTGAGTCTTTCAAAAACGCGACTTCGTAGTCCTTCACGGCAATACGTCTAACGCTCAGCAGATTTCTACGTAGTCCCGGCACGAAGAGCACATCCATAAACGTGATACGAGTGCCCAGGTTAGAGATGAGATGTACTTCACCCTTGTGAGTTGCCTCTGTAGACGAATCGTTAGCTAGCGTCACAGGAACAGCAGTCTCGAGATGTTGACAGTTCACCAAATTCTGACGGTCTTTCACCATAAATCTCGTGCACCCAGAGTCTGCTACGAAGTCGACTTCGACAGTGATGACATTCGCCATGGTTTTAGTTTTGCTTTGGCCGCTCTCAGCAATGAACGAAATTGCCTTAGGCGAGAAACCGTCACTGGCAAGATTCACTTCACCGCTACTTTTGCCATCAGTGCTGCTTCTCTTATCACCTTGTCGTTTGTAGCAATGAGACTCACGATGTCCGTCTTTTCCACAGTAGGTGCACTTCACTTTTTCGTATTTCGCATCTGGACGGCTCTCTCTAGATCTACCAGGCCCACTGCTTCTGGAATCAGAGGCATATGCCGTTTCAGACGATGATGAGTCAGTGAGATACGCAGCACCGAACTTTTCAGACAAATCGGGGTTCTTTTCTTTTCGCTCGTCTTTTCGCTTTAGATCATAATCTACCAGGCAGCCTTTCACCATTTCGAGCATCACTAGCGAGTTCTCATTTATTTCGCCAAACGAGGCAATGACAGGCGAGTAGTCCTATGGGAGTGCTGCGAGGAGGTGAACAACAGCTTCAATATCTTCGAATTTCCCTACTTTTCCTCCGCTAGAGCGAATCTCTGCAATCACGTCATCGAATTCTCGAAAAAATAATGTAAGACTGCTCTTACCATCGTACTGTAAATTACATAGCCGTCTGCGTAAGTAGGCATGCTGTAAGTAGCTACATAAATTGTATGTAATTCGAAGCCTTCTACAGCACTCATACGCGCAGATCTCCGTTGGCACGTAATGCAGTAACGAATCGTCCAAATTTTCGACTATAATCCGTCTCGCTCTCGCGTCGCCCTGAGCCCACGTCAGAGGTTTTTTTTCGGTACCGTAGCTTTTCTTTTTCAACTCGTCATTCGGCTTCTTGTCAACAAATTCGGTCAGGTCTTCGCATAAGAGTTCCGTGTATACCCTGTTTTTCCAGGCAAGGTAATTACTCCCATCGAATCTACGAATTCGATTCTGGTTGAGTGCAGGAGTTGCCATAGTCGACTACTCAATGGTGGATCGTGCTTGTTGCAGAGAAACACTTTCAATGAACCTGACAAGATACCACTCCGACGTATCGAATCTGCACACATCACACATTCGAATCCGAGTACGTTAACTACAATGGAGAGATCACGTATCTGGGCCCATAACCTGTTAAACGACCCATACCTTGGCTACGACAAGAAATAAAGCAATTTTGACTTATGCTTTGTTTTATTATTATAAACCGACTTTAAGAAAAAACATTCCACAATTTATAATTACAAGAAGTTAAAAACCCCGATAATGATAATATCTGATAATACCTTTGTTATCGGGAGCCACTGGCGCTCCCTATGCTAACCTAAATGTACACACTCACAACCCTACACTACACCACACTGCACTAACAATCAATAGTTCGAAAGCCCAAAACCTAGAGTTCCTTCTCGGGTAACAAAGCTTGATTGAGCGAATACTCACGAACTACAGACTGCTATTGAAGATCGACACAACATTAAATCGATTTAATAAGTATTTTTAAAAGAAATTAAGTAAAATTTAATGAGGTTTTAAAGTTAAATCGATAAAGATAGCATTATGTGAATCTTCTTCTTCTATCGAATCCTAACGTGAGAATAGTGTTAAAGTCCTGAACGAAAGCCAAGCCATGTGGAAAATCAGTGACAGAAATAAGAAGAGATCAAAATCAAAAAGGAGATCGATTATGGAGAATCCAATTCTCACTTCCACTCATTTTAACGAAACTCAAGATGGTAATAGCCAAAACAGGGAAAATCAACTTGGTGATAAGGAGGAATCATCACAGGTAACTCATCAACGTAACTCTGTGAATCAATGTGATTCTTATAATGTAAGTGAGTCTACACGTAATCCTCGTAAACGGACACACGCAAATGCAGAGAAAGATCGTGAAGAAGAGGATGGTCTACAGATTGAAGCCTCCTCTATAGATGGGGAGAGTGATGATAATGATTCTTCTAGTATTTCTTCTAGAGAGTTTCAAGGTGATAATGAGAACGAACGAAGGCCCAGGTATTATTCGGAGGAGTTTATGAACTCTATGATTTCGACTGCCGTATCATCTGCTATTGATCGTGTCGCTGATAGATTTGGTAACAATACGACGTCCGCAGCGTCGAATGTGACTCAAGCTCATGAAAACGCTGGCTTTTCATATCCACCCTGGTCCAAGCATGATAAGTTGAGAAATCGTAAGCAATGGAAATTGTGGCGCAAACGAGTTGAACTGGACCTGAAAGGACTTGGTTTGTGGGAGTGTATCATTAATCCTGAAGGTGATCCGTCGTGGGATGATCGTAAGCGATCAAAAATGCTTGCTAGAGCACAAACGTATTTAAATGCGGCGGTAAGTAAAAATATAGAAGCCAGTATGCTGGATTCTATCAACCCACATGAATCTTTCACAAAGAATTCTCAAAACTATGGTGAGAACGAAACGCACGATAATTTAGCTCTTTGGAATCAAATTCTAAATTTGAAATTTAAGCTAGGCTGGCAGCAACAGAGGTATGTGAATGATTTTATGGCGATAGTGACAGCTGCCAAGGTTGCTGATATGCCAATATCCGAAGGGATGCAGCGAACCATCTTCTTAGCACAAATGGAAGGTATAGATGAGTTGGGGCACCCATTGCAAACTTACTATACACAAATGGCTACAGCAGCAAAGGAAAACAAAACTATCGAGTTTTGCATTCAACAATTCATTGGGCTTAACCTACCTGTGAAACCCAACAGTAAGTCAGTAAAAGAATCTGGTATAATTAATAATACTGTTAGGGTAACGAAAGATGATACCCTGCTGACAAAACTCCGCCTTCGAAGAGCGCGTTTTTGAAAAAAACGGGCGTTTTAACTAGAAAATCACTTAGAACCTTGAAAATTTTACTGGCAGTTTTAACAACTTTTTAATTACGCGCGCATTAGCCATTGCTTTTTGAAAACATTCAACGTGCGAATTTCTTCATGTTACAAAAATGGGCGTTTTAGAGAAGTAAAGATGGGGAAATTTGCCGGGCGTTTCATCAGTTCTTAATTTACGCGCAGATTCATAAGAAATGTTCAGCGCGCGTATTCTCTCATATCACTAAAATGCCCCTTTTTTAAGAAAGAGAGCGTTTTCTGTAATTGTTATACATAGGAAATCGTACGTTTTGCGCGCATGATATTATACGCGCGAATATGAACAGGTTCGAAAACGCCCGAATTATTATAATTTCGTGGCGTTTTCCACATACATCTGCGCGCGCAGATTAAATTATTGATAACGTGAAACCGTTACTCTGGTTATCTGTGAGGCTGTGACTTGTAGCCTGAAATGCTGAAATTGTGAAACGAAAAACAACAGTCGTGGTTTATTTAAGTTTCCATGTATTATTCTGTGATGCATATCATTTAAATAACCATATGGAGGATGATTCTCAGAACGAACACGGTAAGAACTATGTATAATACGTACAATATCTTTAAAATGTGTAAGTAAGTGCGATATTAGATTGCAATGTCGATGTATTATAGTGAGTACGAATTAGAGAGAAAATTGATTTCTAAGAGCACGTACATAATATCGCCCTGTATAAGTTGACACTCGTATTTTGTCCTGCAACGCTGAAGAACTTGTGTGTTTCAGGGATCTTCAGTTTACATATTTTGAATAACAAAACACCTCCCACATTCAGATTCGTCCTGTTAATTCGTTACATAGAAGTGGTATAGAAATAGTGGGAGTCTAGGAAACTGCCGTTTATAAAAAGAGTTTCAAATTACATACTTCGGCATAGAAATGAGATAAAAACATGAAACAAAATCTGGTTTATATACCGCCTAGAATGAATGGTTCCAACCCTGATCGTCATTGCGTGTATAGGAATGGCAATTCCTTGCTCATTTGCTAATCCAACTCCAACTACTCTTGCTCTTTTAGCGAACTAGGGTTTTTAATCTGCTCACTGCTCCAATATGTTGCCCCAGATTGTTCTCTATCAGTAAAGAGAGAAGTGTCGCAGCGATCAGGTTCGAGATCAACTATTCCTTGCTCGGTTCACGAATAACGAATAGAACATAGAACAACTGATTTGTACTAAGAGCGAAAGAAGATATTGTGTTTGTACGGGTATCCTGACTAAGACTTCTTATAAAAGTTTGTACTTTGTAGTTCGGTGCATTTTTCGCTGAGTGTTATGATAGAAGAAATCTGAAATTGAACATATGGAACAAATTTAACCAAGATGGTTGGGTTTCATAGCGTTTTTAACACTAAAAATTTTGCTATAAGGTTTTTGACTTTTTGTAATTGAGAATAATTATCACTGACCATGAGATCTCGGATTATGTAGCTGGTCTAGGTACACCAACGAAAACCTTTTGTTTTTGAACGGTATATCAAAAAAATAAAAAGTGTGTAACGTTGATTCATAATATACTTATGTATTGTGGGAGAAGAAAAAACTGAGTGACCTGAAAAGAAATCTGCGAATATAACGTTGCCAGATATCTGTGAAGACGAAATACTGCGATATCGCTTGTTGAAATACAGAACCTGAGTGTTACTCATATCTACGCTGTTCTCTTTCTCTCAACAATCATAAATCTGATCCTTCCATTTGATGATGTACATGCAGAATTCTGTGCGTTGAAATACACGCGGTTCTAGCTGTCTTAGGACAGATACAGCAGGAAACTCCTCTTTCTCAATAGTATGAACCATGCATTACTCTATTATACCCTGCGATTCATTCAAATTCAGCTGAATCCTTTTACAAATGAGGACCTTTCTGGCAGAAGCTTGTGTATTACACAGTTAAACTTGAACCAGAATTACAGAGCAGTGAGCAGATGGTTTTTACTCGGAATAATTTCGCGAACTGCTTTTTTCATGAACCAACTCATTTAATTTGCTCCTGCTCGGAGTCGACCAACGCTAGGGTGACGCGCCTACCTGGTAAAACAGGAGTGTTTTAGTTTGAGTAAACCTGACAACTTGATACGAAACTACGAGCGTCAACTTATACTGAGCGGACTATATTTTCGGACAAAGCGACACAATCGTCTTCTTACAGTAAGAGTACAACTTTCATTCTGGCTTGGAGCAAGAGGTAGCCAACTGGCTGAAGTACTGGCAGAATGCGATAACCAGGGCGAAAAAGCTAGAAGAGAGAAAGGAAGCAGGAGGTGCAACACAATTTTTAAATTGTTCATTCATTTATTCATTCATTTTTTTCTTTTCAGCCGCCAAAAAGAACCTTGAAAACAGTGATGAACAACATGAAGTGGTGTCAAGTCAATCGTCATTGGAGCAGCGTACTGGTAATATTAGGACGCTGTATTGCTGTATTTTTTTTTAATTCTAATTTTAAAAGATTCATTTATACTTTCCAATTTCAATTCCGAACACTGATACACGCAATTTATAGTATATTAAATACACCTGACATTTCTTTTTATTATTACCACTCTTCATTTAATATTTATTGCAGTTTTCTTATGTTTAAAATTATTAGAAGAAGAGAAAAATGAATGCGTCACTGTATAAGTATTAAAATTTATAATGCACAATGTTTATTTCTTCGTCGTTTTCAATTCTTAACATTTTTTATCATTGTTGTAATGGACATTTTAGTTATTTTATGGTTGACTAGTTTATGAAAAATGTTCACCTACATTTTTGAAACGATGTGTGTTCCTATGCTTATTTTTTTTTATTTTTTTTTATCAATTTGTTTTCCTATTAATATTTAATATAATTTTTGCATATTTAATTTCTATTCAATTTTTTTTTCTTAAAAAGTACTGAAAAGAAGCGCTTTTGAAAATTATTTGTGAGGGCGTTTTTTTAAGAAACAATCGGAAGGAGCGTTTTTAAATTTATTAGAAAAGAGGCGTTTTACAAACGTCACATAAACGCTCTCATATAAAGAACGCTTGGTTACTTGGCGTTTTTTAATAAGTTGAAAATCGCGCGTTTTCTAGGAAGTTGAAAAACGCGCGTTTTCTGGTAAGTTGAAAAATCGCGCGGTTTCATCGGTCTCACATTATCTCCCGCGTTCCGCCCGGCGGTATTTTGCCCGTAGGGTAGCGATGATAATGATAATAATGAGAGGATAAAAAGTAGTATCGATAACTTAGATTTAGAACAACTGAACGATTTTTCTGGTGAAGTTGTTACATCATTTGATGAATATTACGATCCGAAATCTGTAATATTTAATCCTGATGAATTATTTAGGGATCAAAATGTTACAATAATCAATAATGATAGTAACGATATTGAAATACTGAGTAATGAAAGTAACAATAACAGTAGTGATAATAACGAAATACTTAATTTGGTAACGAAAATTACAGGTACTGATGATAAATCTCGATCAAGTGGAAATCCGCCTAAAGATAAACGTAAATTTGAAAAGAATAAGGTTGGCTTGAATAGTCAGGGTTTCAGGAAGGAAAATGAAGATAAAACTCCGGTTATGAACCAGTCTGGTCAACATCTGAAGAAGAAGTTTCGTTCAAATGATGATGGTCAACAACGTCAACCGGGTTCAAAAGATCAATCGAAGAAAATAGCTCACAGACGATCATCTGCCCCTGACAGTAGATATTACATGAATGGAATCCTCGTCATACCTGGAGAGCGGCCAAATTATGGTGAGCATAATGAAACCATCAAAAACTAGACACCTGAAGAGAGAAGGAAGAATCAATGTTCGAATTGTGGGCAATATCTACACCATGTGTCCAACTGCAAGAACCCTGGTAAACAATGTTACCAATGCTATAGTTTCGGACATGTAGGTAAAGAATGCCCATTCTTCACCACTGACTCGAGTAAGTCTTTAATATTTCGAAATAGCTTAACTAGAGATACGATTTTTACAATTGACTCTGCATCGAATGCTCATATTACAAATGATAAAGAATCGCTTATAGAATATAAAGAATTTGAAACTCCAAAAGTAATCAAATTCAATTCTAATAATAAAGAATGCAAAACTAATGCTTTTGGTATAGGACGTTTACCAATACTATTGAAATTTAAGAAAAGCGAAACTATAGTAATATTGAACAAAGTGTATTATTCACCAAATTCGGAGGTGAAAGTGATATCTGCATATGAGTTCAATATTCAGTTTAAGACATCAATAACCCTCAATACTAAATCTGGTTCAATTTTTGGTAGAAAAGTAAATTCAATGCTGGCGACTCTTGAAACACGGAATGGGTTGTATACCTTGCATGGAAAAACATTTTCAGGTAATAATATTAACGATAATATAACTAATGATGATAATATTAATTTAAATATAAGAGTAAATACGAAACTATCTGTACAACACCTACCAATAATGATTAATTTTAACGAGCTAGAGGCAGAAAATAGGAACGATATTGATTCTACCGACTCTAGCGATGAAGATAACAATAACAGGACAACTAAAGAAAAGTCACAATGTAAGAGAAAGCGAATTTCTCCGAAAAAGTTGGCTAAACGATTAAAAGAAACCAAACTTTGGCACAGGCGGCTAGCTCATGCCTCGGCACCTTTTGTATATAAATTCGAAGGTAACTGTAGGTATGAACAAAGTATTAAGCAAAAATAGAGATCACTGTTGTGAAATTTGCGCACTATTGAAATTTGTGAGAAAGAAGTTTGATGAGACAAGAGAAAGAGCAACAAGAGTTGGTCAAATTCTTCATGTAGATTTAATCGGACCAATAACACCTGAGACTCTTCATACAAGAAATAGGTATGTTCTAATAGTATTAGATGACTATTCGAGATATCTACAGACTTTTGTAATGAAAACTAAAGAAGAAACATCCACAATGATAGATGAAGCATTGAGGGTAATACAGGCCCAATTTCCAGGACCTGGTCAGTTTCAGAAAGTGAGATCAGACAAAGGTGGCGAATTTGAGGCTGATAGTTATCGAGAAATATTAAAGAAGTACGGGGCAGAACCTGAATATGCGGAAACGACTGTGCATGAGCACAACGGAACCTCAGAGCGTATTATTCGAACGTTGGAGGATAGATTAAGGGCGTTATTATTTGAATCAGGTTTTCCTGCGTGTATGTGGGGACAGTTGATTGACACTGCTACGTGGATATATAATCGAACTGTTCACTCGAGTGTTGATTATCTGACACCTTATGAAAAATATTTTTCAAAACCTCCAAGGTTAGATTATACTAAGATTATTGGATCCAGAGTATATGTTTATCGTAACAATGTGGCACGTGGTCGTAAATTAGAACCCCGTAGCGACATTCAATACCTAGTAGGCTATACAAAAACAGGGTATAAAACGTTTGATCCTATCTCACAGAAAACAACCGAACAATGTATTGTAAAAATAGATGAAGAAATCTCGTATAGAGATGACTTTTCCCTCAGAAACCTGAGCTGAGTGATTTTCACTTTCCAGGTAGAGAAACATTTACCGAAAAAGTTAACGATATTATAGAGTCAATACCTGCCGAAAAAGGAGGGGGTTTGTCCCATGAACTTCCCCAAACTGGAAGGAGTGCAGACAAGGTTCAACGAACCAAAAAGAAAAAGACAAAAGACCCAAAACAGTCGCCATTAAAAACAATGAGATCAAAAATGAGGACGCGAGGTAAACGAATTAATTATAAAAATTTAATTAGGTCAAATCTAACGACAATGAATTTTACTGATATTAATGAAAGTGCATTCGGCACTACAATTAACGAATGGACTCCTAACAATAGAGAAAAGATAGATTATGATAATTTTGGAAAGTACAATAAAGATATGTTTACTGAAACAGAGGTACCTGTCTCATATGAAGAAGCGATGAAGGACCCTGAGTGGCGTGAAGCAATCCAGAATGAGATTGATGCGTGGACAAGATTAAATGTCTTTACAAATGTACCTAAGACTCATGTAACAAAAGCGACTCCAGTCAAATGGATGTTCGTAATAAAAGATAGTGGTAAGAAAAAGGCGAGAATTGTAGCATTAGGGAATTTGGATAAAGAAAAATACTCGAAAAGTGAAAAACGATCTCCCACTCCTAACAGTCTTACTGTTAAGTGGTTCATAGCTCATACTATATGAAAAGGTTGGGGTCTTAAACAGATGGATATAGATGCTGCCTTTTTAAATGGCACTATAGATAGAAAGAAATTCATAAGAATACCGAAAGGTTTTGTTGGCAACAACCAAACAGAAGTGGGTCATCTTAATCGTCCACTCTATAGTTTAGCCATCGCTCTAATATGTTGGAATAAAACGATAACGAAATTTCTGTTAGAGAATAATTTTAAGAGATCTCCCAGAGAGGAGTGCGTTTTTGTAAAGAATGTTTCAAACACGATAACACTCTTAATTGTAGTATATGTAGATGATGTTTTAATTTTGAGCAATTCAGATAAGGCTATCGATGAAACTGTTGGGCTCCTAGAGTCACAATTCCAGTTGAAAAAGATGGGTTTTCCGAAAAAATTTATAGGAATCGAATTTGAGAAAATAACAGAATCATCTGTATTCTTACATCAGGCTGATTCAATAAATTCTATCCTCAAAGAATTTCCATTTGATGATAGTTTCAGACCAACCTATCCGATGGTACTACCAAATGAGTGGAAGGTGCATCCTAGTGAAAAGATTCATATTTACCCCTATAGAAAGGTTATCGGGTCTTTATTATATTTATCGAATACTACACGCCTTGATATAGCACATAGTGTTGCATTTTTGGCTAGGGCTCAAGTAGATCCTCAGCCAGTACACCACAAAGCAATTGGACACCTG